>VZTX01028795.1:291428-325838 GCA_013400915.1 Pardalotus punctatus | reverse complement strand
AGGGCGCTGGCGGTGCCGGCTGAGGCGTGGGCCGGGGCTCTGCCACCGCGGCCGGAGACAGTGCCGGCCAAGAGCCGCCGTGAAGGGGAGGAGAGGCGATGCGGGGGCGGCGGCGGGGACAGGTGTGCCCTACGGCGCCTTCCAGGGGGGCTGCATGGCTCCCTGCCGCGCACGCCCAGGGGGCTCCGCCTCGCACGGGGCTCGGAGGCGGCTGTAGGGCGGCAGCGGGGAGGTTTCTCCGTCCCTGCCTCCCCTTCCCCTCCCGCCGCGGTGCTCCGTCAGTCCAGCAGAGGACAGGGCACTGCTGAAGGCCGAGGAGGGTCAGAGGAACCGGCCAGGAATGGATCTGCCGGGGATTTAATTATTAACTCCCGCCGGCGGTGGCTCCGGCTGCTGTCAGGGAGCAGGTCCAGACTCGCCTCGGGCAAGGCAGGGAGCTGCCGCGGGGTCCCCTCGTCCCCGCAGGGCAGAAGGGCCGCGGAGACTCTCTTCGTTCTCCCCTCCAGGGTAGGGCTAGGGGCGACTGGCAGGTGCTCTGCACTTCGCAGCAGCCTCCTGACAGCCGCAAGGACAGTCGCGGGACCCTTCTGGGCACTGTCAGTGTCCCTATTTCCTTAATCCCTAGTGTAATTTTGTGGATGATGGAACAAAACATCATCATTTTGTGCATTTCATCTGGCAGATGTGTCTTTGCTTTGCTCCATTTCAACATGCTGAGATGGCCAGAGAGAATCAGAAAGAAGGTCCCTGCTTTTTCCAGAGAACAAAATTGTCAATAGGATGGAAATATAGTCTGATCATTACAACATGCACTGTTTTACTATATTCTCATTAAAGCAACATTTTGAGTGATGTGCGCCTCCAGATAGGACTGAGAAATTGTAGTATGACTTGTGGTAGCAAGCAGCCGTGAAGTGTTGTATTGGATGAATTGTGAAGCATTCCTTGACCCATCAACCTCAAACACAAAGCTTGTGAGCAGCTGTTTTCCTTCTGCTCTCTTCTGCTGTTGCACCTGAACCCATTCATCCCACGAGCACTACAAAGCAGCAGAATATGACCACTTCCACTCCTGCACAGACGTGTTATCAGACCAGCTGTCATCTATCACTTCCACTTTTAACAAAACCCCAGGTATGCCCATATCTGCCAAAAGGCCCAAAACCTCATTATAAGCATAAATGATGGACTTCAGAGATGAGGCAGATTTGTGAGAGACTCCCAGGGTCAAAAATGGCGTTTAGCCTGAACTTTCTGCTGTTCTGCTTACACCTTTTCCCTCCACTGCGTAAAATATATTTCTTTCCTTACCAGTTACTCCATTCAAACTTTTCTGCACTGCTTCCTTGTTCCCTTCTTACTTCATTAAGTGATGCCCTACATGGCTTTGATCACACATGCCTGTGTCTGTTCTTAGTGTAACTCACTGAGACAGTTCAGCTTCTGATTCCAATGGCTTTGTTTTGAGGTTATGGTAAAATTGCATTTGACCCTCTGACTTCTGGCTGACCTGAGCCTTCACCATTTGGTCCACCATGACCTGTATTTCCATGGTATAATAAAACCTCTCAGCTGGTAATTATTGTGTTGAATCTTTTGTGAGCAAAATCCAATGTGACATTTGGTCTTATGGAGTTAAATGTAGCTATTTGTTCCTTAAGAGCAGGCTTCTCCTTTGCTACGATGCCAGAATTTCCTCAGTGGCTTTAATGAATTCTATCCCTCATAAACACAGGGATTAACTGAATAAGGGGTCCAGCCCAGAGACCAATTAGTTTCCACCCTGGAGCAACAACTATTTGTAATCCTGCTGATGCAAAGGAGGGATGCCAAAAGCTATGACAGGTGGACAATCCTACTCCCCATTTAAGCTCCCTCTTGCTGGAGTCAACAGTCAAGTCAAATGCATTATTTCAGCCTTTGGGAGACAGAAAAGATGGGGTAGCTATAGAATTTGGCTAGCTGAAACCACAAGTAACATGGACATTACAGCACTGCTAGTGCCTAGAAAAATTTATTATCATTCTGTGGTGTGTCCATTGAGAATAGTAGTCCTAAGCATATTGCTCATTACTGAATAAAATCTAGTTATGAACTGTTGAAACCTATATCCACATATATTTGTTTCTTTAGAATTTTCCTATGCCAAGATGGGGACATGCTGCATCCCTGGAAACATTCAAAGTAAGGCTGGATGTGATGTGGCTCTGAGTAACCTGATGTAGTTGAAGGTGTCCCTGCACATTGCAGAAGGATTGAACTTCATGAGCTTTAAAGGTCCCTTCCAACCCAAACTAATCTATGGTTCTATAATTTGTACTTGAAGCATGAGGTACTTCTTACCTGCCTTTGTCTCAGAGTTAGTTTTGTTAGTCTAATGTGTTCACCTCAGTCTCCCTTTATAGTCAGTGGAGAAGAAAAGGTGTGTCCCAGAGGTAATTCATACCAGGCACATTACCCAGTGAAACAGATCATCTTCTCACAAATCGGTTTCCCTTTCTGGTCTGTACTGAGAGCCTAGGAAGCCTTGCTTAGTTTTAGATGAATTTTGTAATTATGTAATCCCACCAAAATTCAACAGATTCTGTTATACACCCTGGAATAAATTATCAGATACATGTGCACTGTAGCACAATCGAATTATTTTTTTCTATAACTTACATGTGAAATATCTTTTATGTCAGCACTCAGGTATTGCACCTTTTCATCTTGCTGCAATGTTCCATTTTCTTGTTGCCAACGCAGCACATTGGAACAAAACATTTTTCAACTTTTATTCAGATCAGTGTGATTTGCCATTAGCAACAATCTACCTGAGGGGTTGTCTGTTTTCAACTGTAAAATGTTTGGAATATAAATGCAGCAATAGAAATACAATTTGTTATTGATCTGTTCCTGTGTGAGGTTTACTTAAGTGTAGGAAACTGTTTCACCTCATATCCTCTCCAGACAAATGAACTACACAGAATCCCTGACATGGTGTTGATGCCAGGACTACTTGGTAGAGTCTAACACCTAATTCTTTCCAAATATGCTGATAGTACAATAACAGTACAGTATGGTGCATACCAGTATTCTACAGGGATATAATAATTTGTCATTATTGTCAGTGTTTGTTATTCTCTCTGCTTCAGCATAGCATGAATCTATTTAGCTCTTCCTGAAACTCCGTTTCTGGTTTTCTGTGACTCACTGCAAGAAACAGTTTTAACCACCACCAATTCAAATGAGACAGCTTTCCCATTTATTTTGCTCCTTTCCACATCTCAGTGTTTACTTTTTGACAGTATTTTGGTCTTGACAATTTAATTTTAAAAAAAAAATCAGTGCACTAAGCTAAGAGCTCCTGCATTTGATGCTGTCACTGGCAACACCTTTTAAAAAGATATATCCAGGAACAGATTTTTTTTATCACAAAAATTTCTTTAGATAAGTATCTCTATTAAAGATTCAAAGCATTGAAACATCCTCCAGAATCTTAGCTTTATTGTTTCCAATAATTATTGAATCATTCCTTTTGATAAATTAACTATAATGATGGCTTGAGCACTTTACTCAGTGATAAGGAAAAAATCTGCCTTTTCAGTTTCTTTCTGAGTCATTCTCAAAATATTTATACCTCAGCAATTTCTTCTAACTGATTTCTCTAAAGAATTTGCTTATTTCTGGTGTCTTGAGTCATGAGTTTTGTGAATGTAACCAAGTGAAACCTCAGAGAAAGCAAAGGGAAAGAGAGAGGACCCTCAAAGTTTAGCACTTCTGCATTAGATCTCTCTTCTACCACGGAGGAGGATACTTGTATCACCCACTGCTGCCACTTAGTGTTGTGGCTTCCCTGGTGGTTGTAGAAGAGCGAGTTGGAGAAAGATGTAGAGGGGGAGGCATGGCATCAGGCAAGGAAGGTGGCATCGTTAACCGTGGGGCTGGGGATTTCTGCTCTCAGTGAGGAAGGGAAGGAGCATCTTTCATTACCCAGCTAGTCCAGCTCAGCCGCTATAGCAGGGGAGTGCAACCTGCACTGCTGCCTTTTGACTTCATCAAGCTCTGTAAAACCTACTGCCAGTCCTCATGCTGTAAAATCACGCAAATATGGTTGAGCCTTATCTGTGCAGCCAACAGAATGTATAGCATTCAAAACTATGGAACTGCAGTCAGCACAAATTACCCAGGAGGACAACCATTCAACTCTGTGGGATATACATGCATGTATCTACACAAAAATACCACAGGAAAGTAAATTCATTACCCAAAGGATGCTATTGCCCTCATGCCTGACTATTCCCACCTTCTTTTTGTAAGATTCTTCCTTATTAGCAATTTCATAGCCTGTGTTACATCATCCTGAAGTTTCTGAGTTTTCATAATGCTGACAATCTTTTCCCAGCTTGGTACTAAAAAGGTCCACAAACCTTGTCCTGCCAATAACTTTACAAGCAGTGCCAGATCTGTGAAAGCATCAGCTTGTCTGAAAAGTTAATTCAACATAGAAGCTTATGGTTTGCTTTGTAAGGAACAATTGCTGGCATCCAGTAGATGGTGATGTTTAATAATGTATTTCCTACTCTGTCTCCAGCTGACAAAGCCAGACCTGTCTCTCTGTCTCTTTACATTTGGGTATTTTACTCACTCCCTGTTCCTATGATCTTTAAATGAAAACCCGCTCCATGTGGTATAGAAGTGGGCCCTTCTGGTTTTCTTCCCAAAGAACAATTTTCAGAACAAATAAACCATATATTACACTAGTACCTTCACAGTTCACGTCTCTATCCTTTACAAACCCAGAGAGACTCTATACTCTGTAGGTAGTTGAGGTAAACTATATTGTTCTGACCTTATGTAGCCTACATGTAAGTAAAAAATTTAAATGCTTACCTCTATCTTGAGTTTATGTTAAACAGTTATCTCAGGTTACTTATCTTGATTTTGAAATGCCATTTTTCAGTATGTATTCTTTTTTCCTGTGCCAAATTGGGAGAAAATGTTTGTATTCATATAAGTACATGTTTCTACAAGCTTATAGACTGAACAGCCACTTCACCATTCATGTATTTGCACTGTGCTTTGGTGGGCACCATCCAGGAAAAGAATAGTAAGGAGGCCAGCCAAGTTTTTCACTGGGCAGCTATACAAACATTTCCTTTTCCTCTATGAATGATGCAAGAATAGAGCTGAGCTTAGAGGATATGTTCACCCTTAATGAAGTGATCTTGAGAGTTTCTGCAGATACTCCAAGCAGTTCTATTTAGCAGCACTTCTTCTTGTATAACTAGCCTATCTGCAAACAGCTTCTAAATAGGTGTTAACAGAAGAAAACCACTAAAGTCAAGGGACTATTCTCTCTATGCAAAGCTGAGTCCTGAAGGTTCTACCACCGGCTGGGTACAGCTCGCTAAACTGCTGCATTCACAGACAGCTCACCACTACCCAAAACAAGTTTTTTTCCCCTTCTGTGTCTCTCTGTCCACCTTGTTTCTGGCCACACACTCCTTCTGCTAATATTATGCCAGCTTCAGAACTTGTAGACACTTCTGTGTAAGTTTAATTCACTGAAAAAATAAAAAAACAAGGCCAGAAGTGTGTTTAGAGCCAGAATATGGGTGGGATGGTACCACTGGGACTGAGGACAGGAAAGGAGGATGGGCAGGATAGAGGAGGGAGAGGATATATAAGAATGGAAGGGAGCAAGATTTCCTCACTTTTGAAGCAATAAAATCTGCTGAACTGCCTGTGGAACCACAGACCTATTCATGGGTGATATGCAAAAGGTGCTTTTTAGATTAATGCAGCCAATTTTGAACAAATAATCTCACACAGCTGCTGTGCAATTTTACAATTATTTCATGTAGAACAAACCCCTTCCATTTTCCTTTCCTTTCCTTTCCTTTCCTTTCCTTTCCTTTCCTTTCCTTTCCTTTCCTTTCCTTTCCTTTCCTTTCCTTTCCTTTCCTTTCCTTTCCTTTCCTTTCTTTGACTTGACTTTCTATTTTTTAAGGAATATTACAAGTGTTCTTCCAGCTAGGCATGAACAGAAGTGTGCTGCAGTAGGAATCTAAGTTTTCTGTATCTGAGTCTGGTGTTCTGTTGCTCTGAATAATTCTGGTTTTCACTCCAGAATTTTTTTTCTTGAGCTTGATTAGCCACTCTGCACAAAGCCAAACACAGACAAACAATGTCTTCGCTTGAAAGTTGCTCAGGCCCTCAATTAATCTGGAAACAAGAACCCTGCTTGCCCCTTTGTATATTCCCATTTGTAGCATATGCTCTGTATTGAGATCCAGGAATGAGGCTTTGAATGATGAGGGGGTGAGGCTTTTTCCTGCATGGAAAGACATTCATACACTCCCAGTCTCTGACTTACTTCAGGCTACCATTTTCTAAGGTCAGGACCAAGTGTTTGCCATTATTGTCCCTTGTTTGTCACTGATGAAATGGTGTTTCCCAGTAATGAAGATGTTGTAGGCAATTATGTTAAAATTTTGGGACAGAATAAAAAAATTAATCTTTTTTCCCTTCATTATATATTTGGACCATATTTTAAAAAGCATTTAATATATACATTATACTTAATGACAATGTGAGAGCAATTCAATGCCTGATCCAGAGGCAATAGTACCCTTCACATTGACTTCAATGGGCTCATGATTAGGTCCTTATTTGCTAAGCAAACACTAGATAAAAGTTCACTTTGTCACATGTACATGGTCTCAGAACTATTGTGCCATAAGAAAAATCACAGCTTCTTGCTGGCAAGAAATTCTGCAATCTGCACTGGAGGAAAATTAATTCAAATATCTGCTTAAGGGGAGTTATGTTGCTTACTGTCAAAGATCTACCTTCAACCACAAAGTGGTCACACTGTTTTCAGCAGTTCTGAGCATAAATCCTGGCCAAGGACAAGACCTTGGGATGGCTGGCATAGTGGACAGAAATCCAGGCATGCCCTGGGGAGGGCACAGTATGAAATCTTGCATGACGCAGAGAAGCTAAGTTGATATGGGTTTCTTGGTAAAGGGATACTGCCAGTAACAGCCAGGTTCCTGGTGGTCAGGGCACTTCCCAAACCACTGATATTAAATAAGCCACCTTGCCTATTTCCTACTCTAACACTCTGAACCAAAGGAGGCTGGTTATCTCCTCAGCTCCAGCCAGCCTGAGCTAGTCCTTTCCTTCACCCAGAACACCTTCAATGCCACCTGTTCCACCTGCTACATGTTTTGAAAACATCAGAAAGGTCTTTGCTGTGTCTCTTATCAACAGATGGATTCTGTGATTAAGTGCATGGGACATTTGTGCAGGATTAAGCAGAACATCCCACTGCAATCTTAACTAACTCGAGTTAAGGGCATCCTGAAGTGATGCCTGCGTTATTATGATGGTACTCAGTAAAGGGTGCTCTAAGAGGCAGGTTTTATTCCATGCTTTTAGCATGTCAGATTTGCCCTTCACCAGTTTTGTTGCCCTTGTTTGGACGATTTTCATAGAATTTATAGAATCATTAAGGTTGAAAAAGACCTCCAAGATCATAAAGTCCAACCTTTAACTGAATACTGCCATAGCAGATAAACCACATCACATTATTTCAGCAGTCAGGGGAATTCCACAGACAAAGTTTTTAGATCTCATAACACATTCTGTTTTGGGGTGAAGAATGATAACACATGACAACAGAGACCAGTTTATCTAGCAGTTTATCAGTTTTACCAGTTTATCAGTTGGTCTTTATCTAGCTACATTTTAAATTTTTCATATATTTGCATATAAGATTGCAGAAAACACGTATGGGTGTATCTGCTCATTTATCTAAATTCCAATCAAGTACTACTGCTGCACTTCATTAAAAACAAGGCACTTGGAAATGCACTGTTTACAAACTGTAAATAACATAAATAAACCAGACTGAATAAGGGTTAGACCTTTAGAGAAAGAGAAAGCTCTCATGGGAATGAAATTCCTGATGAGAAACTCTGGAGATTATGGGTTTTCTTCAAAATATTTGTGTTGGATCCACAGGATTAAGCAATTCTGACCCTAAAATTCACTTTCCATTTCTTTTCTTTCATGTTTCCATTTACATTTGTATCTTAATAAAGAATACATATGCTACATTGCCATGTCTTAAAACTTCTGTCTTCAAAGACCTTGGTGCTTAATAGATCACATTGGGCTTTGAATTGGAAGGCATGTTGGGGCATTTCTAAACATGATAGTCTTACCCTTAAGATGGGATCTATCATGTTTCAGTCCTGGGGGATACAGATGAATCTAGTGGAGCCTAAACATCTCTGCAGAAATTAGTCTATAAATTACTCTGTTGTAATGCAGAAAATAATTTCATTTTCTGTTTCCTAAATTCTCATTAATGAGATAGGACCAGATGTGGCACCTGTGCAGAGACCTTTTTTACTGCCTCTCTTCTTGTAATCATGATATGAATCACCTTTCATTAACCTGCAGATATATTCACAGACTCTAATGGGAACTATGCTACTACTTACCATCACCATCATTATTATTTTTATCATCATCAGGTTTTGATTGTGCCTGGTTGATGATTTGTGAATGCTTTCATGTGGAAATAATGACATTACCTTTTTAAACCATGATATTGCCTCAGGAACAATGAGAAAACATTTGCAGTCTTCTACTACATAAAGTGGGCTTACAAAGAAAGATGAAGAAAGACTTTTAACCACATCCTGCCGTGACAGGACAAGAGGCAATGACTTAAAAGTGGGAGAGGGTATATTTACATTGCATATAAGGAAGACATTTTTTACAATTAAGGTGGTGAGACACTGGAACAAGTTGCTCAGAGAAGTTGTGGATGCCCTATCCTGAAAGTGTTTAAGGCCAGCTTAGATGAGGCTTTGAGCAACCTGGTCTAGTGCAAAGTGCCCCTGCTCATGGCAGGAGGTTTGGAACTAGATGAATGATTCTTTTCAGCTCACACCATTCTGTATGGTAAAGAATCTTCTGCCCTTATTCAGCTTCATAGATGAATGTCAAAGAATTCTGCATCCACATAAGTACATTTATTCTACAGATTTAGAAGAAGCAGCATCTGCATTTCAATGTATTAGAGGCAAAGGAAGGATTTTAACAAGTTTGGCTCTTAGGTGCCCCACAAATATGATTTTTCTTTTCACTAGGAGTGACACTGAAACAGAGCTTCCCCAGTGGGTGATGGTAATTTACATAGAGAAATTGATGTGTGGAAAGAAAGAAACCATTCTGATTTAAAACCAAACCAAACAAATGAAGAAAACAAAACCAAAGCAACAGATGGCAAAACACTATATGTATTGCCCTCAAACTCCTTAAGTTCTTTTTTCTTGCTGCCCCTCTGGAATATTTACAAATGATATAAACCCCTTTTTCTGTCGAAAGAAGGGGAATCTTTAGAACAACCTGTAGTACAAAGTTTTATACTTTCAGACTTTTGAGTGGCTCCATCTAACAGAAAAGCCTGGTAAATGTATCTTTTAAACGTAGAAATATTTAAGTATACCTCTTGGAAAATACTAACTTTTTTTTTTTCCCCCCCCAATAAAACTTCCTTGCTTTTCTATGAAATCATGAGATTTCTGTCTGGCAGTGTGGCAATAACCATTTCATCAATGTAGGTCATGATGGGAGTACCCAAAAATTGACAAAAATTGAATGCCTGAAGATCTACTGGAGAAAATATCTAAAAAGCTCTGGATAAATGTAAAAGAAAAAGCTGAAAAATTCACTTGGCTAATGTATTTTTTTGCTCTGTCTTTAGTTGATTATAGTAAATTTTTGCTGTCTTTTGGATGGCTGCTGACGTATTTTGTTTCTTCTTTCAATTAATGGAGGTCATGATAGTTGCCCTATCACCCTCAGCTTTAAAGCTGGGTGATTGCAAAGAGATTTGATGCCAGACTTAAGATCAGTTTTGGTTTTATATACTGGTAGCTATTTCATATTGTATTTCTAAAAAAAATGTGTGTAAGCAGAATAACTCTGGGAATAACTGCAGATTAATGGGTTTGTCCATCCTTGGGGTATGTTTTCAAAGAAAATTTCTTGCCGGGGGACAGAAATTACTTACAGCTAAATCTTCTTTCCTATTTTCTTGTTCATCAAAGTCAGTAATGCAGTATTTTTGTATATGTAAGCTGTCCTTAACCAACAGTGCACAATATTCTGTAGGAAGTGTGTAGGACGTTATGCTACTCTACAAGATTCTAACCATGAACTTTTTAGTAGTAAACATTCCCAGTGGTTTTAATGTGTGAAACTTTTTTTTCTTGTTTTCTCAGTCTTTCAATCTGAAGGTTGAAGTCAGCCTCCAGAGTGACTCATGGATTTGCTGTTTTGGGTTCTTTTCCTTACCTGAAAGGAATTTTTATGAGCGTCATCTGTTCTGCCTGTACTCTCTTTGCAGATGTATGTTTACTTTTATAATACAATCAGTTAAATCTTGTAAGGTGAACTGAAATATTTTAAGATCTCAAGAGAAAAACAAAGTAAATTAAAAAGTCTAAAATAAAGGTGAGAATAACAACCTTGAATCAATTATCATCAAACCTGAACTGAGATAGCTAAGACATAAAGCCTATCTACCTTCAGGAATCTTTTTCCTTGCCTGTCGAGCTCCTCACAGCTGGGTAAGGAGCTTCAAACAGCTTATCTTCTGTACAAACATGAGGAGATTTAGGTTCTCAGAAACAGAGTTCCCAAAGACCTGCTGGCTGAGCTCAGGACTGCCTACGGTAGTTTGTCCTGAAAGGAGCCTCAAATCCCACTTGTGTCTTCTACAGTTTGGCATTTACGAACACTTGTAACCTCCCAGACACTATTGAATGTGGCATTATCACAGACATACACAATAGATGACATTGGAAGGGACATCTGGAAATCCTCCAGTGCAATCCTAAAGTATCTTTCTCTGTGTCAGATAACTGAGTATTTAGGGAAAAGCTTTGTACTTGCTCAGATATGTGGATTCAAGACAATGACAAGATGAAGTTTTATGAAATCGGGGAAAGTGCAGACCAGCGTGTGTGCCATTCTACATCCTGTCAGCCAGCACATTTGGGAGATGTGGACTTGATTTTCTCCTCTATCTGAAGAATCTTAAATCTATGTTTTCCAAAATTGTTCTTGTTAAAGTATGCTGAGAGAGGAAAGCAAATGAATTCTCACTTCTTTTTATGCTGATATTTGCAAAGAGTTGAACATTTGGATGAGTATTTTCATTATATATTTTAGTAATTAAAGCATTGCCTTAAAATTAGGGCCCACCTGACTTTCAGTTCCTGCTTCCAAAACCTATTTTCATTTCTCTTATTCAAATTACAGTTTAATATTACCAGTTCTGCTTTATCTCCAAAATTACTGAAGAAAAATGCTAATATTTTTAAATTAATTTATGTGGGACAAGCAGTGCAAGAGTTAAAAACTCAGTAAGTGCTATTTGCAAAAGTGATTTAATGATAATAAGCACAAGGTCACCAAGATGGCTATCGCAATTTATGTGGTTATCTGTCCCTTTAGCAACCTGTATTCAAAATCAACACTCTCAGATCCTCCAAAATCAATACCCTTGGAGATGTCTAAAAACTGTAACCAGTTACATTAAATTTAATCCTGATTTTATTTTGAGCTGTGTTCCTTGTTAATAATGCTGAGACACTTAGCACCACCTTCACACCTGCTTACCATCACCATTTTTGTGTGAAATGATCTCCAGCCTGATGTTCTTGCTGATAGGCATTTCCAAAACACGCCAAATATACTGGGCAACACAATACCAGGAATTTCTGAATAAGCTGACTCTCTGAGGAGGGTTCTTACTGCTCAGGCAAGAAGGGCTTTCTCAAACAAATTTTCAATGACATTCCAGTAAATAGAGGGCACTGGGAAAAGAAATATTTGAGCCCCCTCCTTTACATAGCAAAGATCTCACTCTAGGATTGTGAGCAGTCCCTTGCAGAAGGACCCCTGGCCTCCAGCCTCTCAGAAAAAAACCCAAATACCTAAACTAGAGGTTTTCTTTCCCTCTGGATGACCCTTTTACTACAGGCGGGGACCAAATATTTGCATTGTCAACAGATGAATGACATTTGTGTTCTCTTGTTTTTCAATTAAAAGAGAAGGAGATAGAACAAAGGAGAGAAATAAAACCTGGTGGAAAATTCTGAAAATGTCATCTCAATAAGATGGGTCATGCCTACCGTGCTGGCTTTTATGAAAAATAGTCCTGCACCCAACCTATACAGTTGACTATCTTGGCTAGGTGGGATAGGAGCAGCCTTACTGGATTTTAAAAAAAAAAAGCCAGGTAATCTACAAGTAAATTCAGTTTTGAAATGGGTAAAAATATTTGCCATCAACATCAGAAAATTCAAATCCCCTTGATTTTTCATGTCAAAATTATATTTTACTTGAAATTCAATCTAAGTATATTAAAATATCAGAGAAAGAAGCTAAGTGAAACAAATATCTCTGATCAGAACTAAAAAAAGTAGGCATTAGATCCAATGTAGGCCCTTTCACAACTCTGTTTTAATTTCTTATATCACTTTTCTAGCATAAACAGCAGAGGTGCACTGAATTTTCACAACATTAATTGTTGACTAAAACACCTTCTGTAAAAAAAAATTGCTGTGAGACTGGGTAGGATGTCCCTGACAGTTCAGGGAGGAGGGTGAAGGCACTGCCATGGCTCTTCTCTGTCCAGACAATCCAGCATCTCGGTTTTCCACCAGAAGTACTCTAACAAGGTCATTTGCATCAGGGGAAAATCAACTTTCAAGGAACATCAGGAGACGCATTACAACATCGTGACCTGATAAAGAAAAACAGGATTTGTCCTTCCCATCATGCAGCTCAGCTGACACCCTCTAGAGGACAAACCTAGTGAACTTGAAAATTGAGTTAGTTTGTTTCTCAGGAATTAATGTGAACTGTTGGCTTCCATCCAAATTCCATTTCACTGTTGATATATTTTTAATTTTTATCTTTGTTTGTTTTTTTTAACAGACCACAAATCAAAATAATGAGTATTTGTCTTCCCATTCTTTAATTTTCATATTTAATATTAAGCTATATAGGTCCCAATAAATAGAAGATTTTTAAAAGGTACTTGAAATTAAATAATGAAATACCTGCTTCTTTTGTTTTTTCCTTATTGTTTAAACTTTCTTAAAAGAAATTTAGTAAATCAAAACCACTGAGTTAAACACTGTGGTTCTATTGATCTGGGAAGCTGGCAGCCCTAACCAATATTTAATCTTCTTAATGCAAATGATGGGATTTTATTTGAATATTGCTGGGTTCTTCAAACAGGACAATTGCCATTGTGTCAGGGTAAGTCTTGTCTGATTGAAGAGGGGTTACCCTAATCCTTTGAATAACAGTGAGAATATCCAAATATTTTCTTTATTCCCTTAACTATTGTGCATGCCTGGCAGAGGATTTTGCTATCTGTTGTATGTTGGTTTGGAAACAGCACAATTAAAAACAGTTTAAAATAGGAAGTAATGAAAAATGTCTTTCTCCTTTAACAGTATCTGATTGGATGGGCTTCAGAGAAAAGATATTCCTGTTGGAATCTAAGCCATTTTCTTCTCCATGAGAAACAACAGCTAGGACAAAGATATTCAGCCAAAACGTTGGTCTTTTTTTCATGTACAGTGTTATTTCTCTTCACTGGACCAAGCAACTGAGAGTTGCAAAACTTCCTTTCACACAAAATCCATAACCTGGCCAGGTCTAGAGGCTGGAAAGACACGAGGAGCAGGTGATCCATTTACAGGTGCCCAGTGCTCTGATGGTGCAATCTGTTGGTCTCATACTCAAGTACCTCAGCTTCTCTTGTACATTTTGAATTGTGGGTTCTTTCAACATTTTGCCAAACATTAATTAGGTGTAAATTTACAAGAAGTCACTTGCGGGATTAGTGCTGAGGGCTTGACAGAGCCATCCTCCAAACCCCACCAATTTCAAAGTCCAAGTGGAAGAAATAATCATTTTGGCATGGCAACAGGTAACTTTGAGCGCACAGAGATACTGACAGAACATCTTTGTCTCACATGAGATCCTCCAAAACCTCTTAGAATTCACCTGTGGCTTTCATAGTAGCTTTGGGATTGTAAGGTCCTGTTTCCTATCTTTGCACAGTCCATTAGAGGCTGCTTTTGAGAAATTGGTATTTCAAGAAATTCCTCTGACTCTTATGCTTGAATCTACCTGCCAGAAAATACTCCTATGCAGACAACTGTGAAAGTCTAGTGTTGTGTCCATGATATGTCACTAAATTTGAAACATTTTGCATTATACAATTATTTCTATGGCATTTAAGTGCCAAAGAGAAAGGACATTTGCAAACAGTTCAAGTCAATTCTGCAATACTGGATTAGGCTGAGGTATCTCAGTAAGACTTCTATGTACTTCTCCTCACTAGAAGTAATTATGAGATCTAGATCTTGAAAACAAACAAAACCAATAAACCCTCTTTCTTTTGAAAATGCACTGTGACATGAACTATGTGTAGTTGACTTGAAAGTGCACCTCTTGTTGTGGTGTTTTTATAAATAACATGAAAATATGCACCAATTATTTGTGATGTTTATTTCATCAACTTCCACTCTCCTAAGTGACCAAGTATGGATTTTTTATTTGTAGGTAGAACCCTCTTCTATAGAAACTAATAGGTTTTTAGAGACTGGACAGAGTGAAGTTCCTTTTCTGCTTCTAATCATAAATCATAAATCATAAAAAAATCTGAAGTTTCAAATTATCAGTACTGGATTTCCATTGAGTCCTTATTGCAATACTTAATGTTAAGACCTTAAAATTTACATTTTATACTAATATTTCTTGCGACCTGTTTAAGGAAATGTTTAGCTCTAGTCTTATGCTTTCACTACATCTAAGTATACACAAGTTTCATATATAGAATTATAGGCAAGGTAAAGGCAATGCTAGAGTATGTGGAACCAGGCTTTAGGGTGCATTACATGGCTGGTAAGGAATGAGTACGTGAATATTTGCAAGTGAATGTCTCATAACTCAGGGCCAGTGTCTGACTACAACTAATGCTGCTATAAGTCAAGAGGACAACCTTTGGAAGAGCTGGAATGTTTGTGAGTCAGTGCAGAAGCAGAATAAACTGGTATCAACATCTGCCCATAAATATATATGGTCAGATACATTAACGAAAACACAGGCAACTGTTTACTATCTGCACTGACCCAGCAGTGAGAATGTCCCATGGAAAGAAAGAAGGCAGATGAAAGAAAGAAGCACAAACTGTCATATTAGAAGAGGCCAAATGTTAACTTAATAGGGATTAACATTTGCACTTGCAAGTATTTTGTCTATTGCATTTGCATTTACAATAAATATGTTGGTTGCAAATGGATACCCTAACTACAAAGAGATTATTGAGAAAACAAGCAAAATATAATGATTTGAATAATTTATACTGTATGCATTATGCTTATCAGAAAGAATGCATAACAGACATCCCATTTCTTATTTTGTTTGCCAGTAAATAAAGCTTGGATCAAATTTTCTGTGTAAAACCTAGATTTTATTCAATCACAGACAATAAATGCTATGAGCTCATTCTTTTGGGAGTGTTTTGGCATACTACCAAGAGCAGCAAAATCTGAAGAAGCCATTATAAGAAAACAGAAATAAACCAATGTCAGGAATAGGGAGGGATTATTTCAGATCTGTGTCCCTCACACTAATTGGTATTGTTTATTAGCATAAGTCATGTTTCTGTCCTAAGGAGGTTTACTTCGATGTTTAAAGGTGGGGTTTATGAAAGCTGAGAGTCCAACTTCTGCTTCTCTTTTCCCCTGGTTCCCTTCTGGCACAACATCTGATTCCTCTGAATCTGAGGGGACTGGTGGTGGTGAGAACAGCCACTTCCCGTTCCTCCCACGGCACAGGAGCTGTTGTTCGTGCGCTGGTGTCCTCAGTTCAATGGGGGAAAAAAGCAAAAACTACAACTAATGTTATTATTTCCCACTGTTCTGTGTTTATCACATTAACCAGCAGCAGACTTGGCCTGGTTTGTAAATACAGAACCTAATTCAAAGCCCACTGAAGTCCCTAGGAGATGTGCCTCAGAACCATGAATATTAACTTATCCAAACAATTTTTATACAAAGATTTTAAAACATGCAGAAAAGGGTTGAGAGAAAAGCAATCTTTTGGTATTTTGGGGTTGGGATTTTTGAACCAGAGTCTGATATAAAGCGCACTGTGACAGGGGAGATTTTTTATTTTAGCATTCTTTGGACCAGACTCTTAAAACATTGTCACAGCAGTACCACTATTACCATATTATGTGATTGCTTCTTTGCACCTTGCACTCAGTTGGAAGGTATTCAAAACAAGCCCAAATTTATACCAAAATATTTGCTGTGTGTTTCAGATAAGGTATCATAAACTTTGAACACAACATAAGAGATTTAATGTCCAGCATTTCCTTTTAAACTCATTTATGTTTCTCCCTCCCTCTCTACTCTCACACCCCTGCACCCTCACATTTTATGTGACAGCACTGCTTTAGTAAATAAAATAAATAAAATAGCCTTGGCCAGTGAGGCAAACACAAGCACCTTATGAGGTGTGACCAACTTTTGAATGCCGCCTTTGTCCTTTGCTGCTCTTTACAGATGACACAGGAGCCCTTGTTGGCTCTGCAGTTTGATTGACTCAGAGCTAGGAGTGTGTGAGCAAAACAGACACATGGCATTTGTTATCTTTTTGATCCCCTGCTTTGTGATCGGCACTGACATCGCTTTCTCCTGCCAGAGTGCTGATGACTTTGTGGGTGCCAGTTCTCCAGGGGACATTGTTATTGGAGGCTTGTTTGCAGTTCATAGCGAAATGCTGCATCCAGAAGAAGATCCCATCAAGCCAGTAATTCAGAATTGTGCTGGGTGAGTAATACTGGAAATTACACATATACCAAAGAAGAGAGCACTGACATTGGGAATGTAGCTTTTATATTAAGGTCAACAGATTCTGGTTGTCTTGTTTTACGTAGTCTTTAAAAATTCATTGGACATCACATAAATTTAATGTAAATTAATACTGGATGACAAAGTATGGCAAAGTTACAATAAAAAATAGCATGGCTGCCTAAGGAAGGGAATGATCATTTGATCCTATTTCAATCTTCACAGATAATCAAATAGCCTTGGAGGTTTGTGCTATCATCTGATCTCAATGGAAATGCTGATCTGCTATAGGTTTGAAGGACTCTGCTGGGCAGCTTTTCATTATTTGTTATGAAGCTGAACCTTTATGCTTTGAACGCATGCACACTATTCCATTCTACCTAAGACACAATCAAGTCTGCTTCCCATCTCTCAGGCAGCTCAGTTATAATCTATGATAGTACCTTGCCGATGGCATTTTAGTTATTTTTATAATTGCTATAATTATTTCACTTTGAATTACAGATTTTCATGTTGGAGAATAGACTACATATAAGCTCCTCATCATACATGCATTCTGTGCATCAGAATATTTATTTTTGTTGGCTCCAAATCCTGCTGTGCTTGAAATATCCATTTTTCTGGAATGCATGAAAAGGAAACCTGGTGAAGAACTTCATATTAAATATATGATGAACCTTTCCTAAGTCCAGGAATTTCAAATATGCCTGTTTATAAAAAAATTTAAATACAGGTGCAAATCTACAAATTTTATTTGAATTTTACAACTTAATCCCACATCTGAATCTAATAATCAGCAAGCCATGCAGGTATCCATCTGGATTTATATCAAAATGTTGATTAAGTTAATAATTCTGTCTCTCTTCCATTATTTTTCTATCGAGAAATAAATTATCTCAGGTTTCTCTCTTAATTTTGTTCACAAGATTTGTAGTCTTCAGAGAAGTTTGCCTGAGAGGAGGGTTGGTTATATTGCAGACATTTTGTGCTAGCTAAGTTCTGATTAAGCATCTGTTATAACGACCACTAGAGATGAAGGGAAATAGCTCTGCTACCTTCATCAGGTCTAAAGAGTATTTTAGAAACACCAAGGCAACCACTAGAGACCTTGAAATATTTTCTTCTATTCTGAAATATTTAGTACTTCCTTTTCTTTGCTTCACACTTTTAGTGAAAGTAAATACATTTTTTAAAAAGGCTTTGCTTCACCCTTGCTTCCAACATTTTTCTGAAAAATACCTTCTGTGTTTCCTGACAGCTTTGAAATTCAAGTTTTTCTCCAGACACTTGCAATGATACATGCTATTGAAACCATCAACAACTCAACGCTGTTATCTGGAGTTACTCTGGGCTATGAAATCTACGACACGTGTGCTGAAGTTACAAAAGCCATGGCATCTGCTCTGAGATTTCTGTCTAAATTCAATTCTTCTGAGGATGTAGTGGAGTTCAAGTGTAACTACTCAGACTACATCCCAAGAGTAAAGGCAGTCACTGGAGCCAGCTACTCGGAGGTGTCAATGGCAGTTTCAAGGTTGTTGGCTTTGCAATTAATACCACAGGTAGGTTTCAGGGAATTATTTTAATTTGGACGGAGGTTCAAATTTACCATGCTTAGACTAAAGGTGCAGTTCTGAAAACAGGAATTGCAAAAGCCACGTATTTCCTACAGGACAGGGTTTGGCTCAACCTAAGGACATCAGGGTTCAGCTCAAAGCGGAGGGCTTTATTTGCTTGCCCAAAAGCAGTAAAGGGCATTTTGTATGCCTGAGGCACATTTATCCAAGTGCTTTTTCAGGGTGATGCTGGGCTCTTGTCAGTCTGACAGTGCCTTTAATCAGTCCTGGTTGCTCCAGTGTACCTTGGATGACATTCAAGGACTTTGTTCAAGCAGCAAATTTACAGCTGCCATGTCTAGTCTGCCTGGTGGTGAATATGAAAATACTCAAGCGAAAAAAACAGAGACCAGATCAAATCTGGCCAAAAATTCAGGAATTCTCTCCTGCCCAAGAGAAATTAAATGCTGGAGTCAGTTAAAACTACGGACAGGGAAGTGAGGAAGATTTCTCTAAAATAAAGATTTACTCCTGTTACTCTTCTACAAGCAGTTGTAGAAGAGAAAAAATACAACTGTTTAGATCCATGCTGGTCCTTCCCAAAACATCCTTCCCTATTTCTGACCTCTCTAGGACTAGTACAGTCCCACACTTGCTCTTAGGCCAGTTCTTACATTCCTACTTTCACCTTTGTAAAAGAGTTGGGGTCAAGGCCAGGACCAACAAGGAAGAAGCAGATCCACCTCCACACCGCCTTGTCTTGCAGTTTGGCTTTGGCAATTGATATAAATTAACCCTGCAAAGTAGCAACATAGTAACCAAATACGTGGAAAAGACATAAACCTGAACTAAAGGCAACTTCTAACTGAATCTTCTCCTCTGCAATGGTAGGAAGTAATTCTGACCTCCAACGCCACCACAGGAGCTGTAGTAAGTATGAAAATTAAAATGCCACACTTGAACATAACCAAAAGGCAAGTGACTAAAAAAAATCTGCATTAGGGCATGGACAGAAAATGGGACCCAACAGACTTTTCTTATCAATAGCATCTACAATGTTCTGACCCAATAATACTTGGTATCCCTTCCAGACAAGAGACTCTCATTTTGAAAAGCTTACATTTATTTTTGAAGAGCTGTCAAACAATATAGGGGAAAAAAGTTTCCAACAAAATAATACAAAAAGATTAAAACTGGAGAAATTTAAATAGCAGTATTCTATTTAAGTTTTTCTAGCTACATTCACAAGAAAAAGATAATAAATCTTGTGAAAGAGTTACAGCATTCTGTAGTATTGGTTACTGTTTGTTTTTCTGTGAGGTTCTTCCAACAGATTTAATGATTCTCTTGCAATAGAATAATTAAATCTTGGAGAGAATATATATAAATTTATGTATATATGTGGGTGGGTGAACCATAGTAACACACTCAGTGATAGAAGAATACTAGAAATTATAAGAATACTAGAAATCTGAATAGAGACTCAAAAAATAGCCAATGTTCTTAATATTGTTTTGAAGAGCATGTTGATGGTATCTGAACAGAGTAAACCAAACAGTACTGTTGTACCCATTTTGAAAGGTTTTGTTCTTGGCCTTCCCTGAATTATGCAGAAGAGAGTGAAAAAAAAAGCCGTAACTGGTACTGGGCACCAGTCTGCATCCTAAGAGCAGTTGTGCCCTGAGAACATGCCCCATTTGGCTGCAGATTGTTGATGCTCACTCACAGGAGGTGGGAGCCTAGGTCAGGTGGGCAGGAGGAACAGACATGGCCACTTTGGATGTCTTGGTCCTTTGGAGGAGACTGCATCCATAATTGAATTGTTCACTCTTCCTAGGTCAGTCCTGCATCATCAGCTGAAATCCTCAGTGACAAAATCAGGTTTCCTTCTTTCTTCAGGACTATCCCCAGTGATTTCCATCAGACAAGAGCAATGACCCGCCTGATCTGTGAATCTGGGTGGAACTGGATTGGAGTAATAGCCACTGATGATGACAATGGGCGGTTTGCGCTGGAGAGCTTTGGGGTCCAGGCCATGGCGAACAACGTTTGCATAGCTTTTAAAGAGATGCTGCCAGCCTATCTCTCTGACAGCACCTTTCACACCAAAGTTGATCACGCAATTGAGAAGATTGTCAAGGAAAAAAGAGTAAATGTTATTGTTGTCTTTATGAGACAGTTCCATGTGCTCAAACTATTCAAGAAGGCAATTGAGAGGAATGTTAACAAAATCTGGATTGCAAGTGATAACTGGTCAGCTGCAGTTAAGATCAGTACAATTCCCAATATCAGACAGCTGGGAACCATTGTGGGATTTGGATTTAAAAGCGGAGACATCTCTTCATTCCAAGAGTTTCTGAGAAACCTTCATAAAAAGCGCACTGAAAACAACAAGTTTTTACGTGAATACATTACGCTTTTGTCAGTCTGTGCACACCTGAAATATCATGATTTTCAAACGTGCATTTCAAACCAGTCCCAAGATGATCTACTGGAAAATGATGAGAGTAAACATCAGATCTGGAGAGATGATTTTTTGAATGCTAACATTGAACCAGGATTTATCCACAGTACTATACTTGCAGTCTATGCCATAGCTCATGCTATTAAAGGGCAATGCAAAGACAGAGATTGCAAGGATCCATCTGCCTTCACTCCCTGGGAGGTATGACATTAATTCTTTCAGGTCTCATTCTATCTGCCTAAATTTGAGATCATTTTTCTCCTATATTCCTGGAGATAAAAGCTTGGTTCTTTTACTAAACTACTTTTTATTTCTCTTCCTGCTTTTCTTCACCTTTTGAAATCACAGACTATGTGCTAGAGAAGCATTATCTAACTGCTGGAGTGATGAGAACTACCTTTCAGTCTCCAATTTTTCTCCCTTTTTTTGACCCATGTAAATGCAGAAGCTCCTGGTGCTAAGCCATGGATGTGTTCTGCTGTAGGCAGAGAATGATCACTGCATTTCATGTTCAGTTGGCTAAAGGATGGTGGTAACTGCATAAGCACCATCTCCTCCTTGATGGGTGCAATTACAATGGCTGTAAACATGTGACTCTGCAGGTGCAGAGCTGATCTTTAGCTTCTGGCCTTCATTAGCTACCTCAATACTTCCCCCATCACTTTGAAAGAGTGTGTAGAGCAGGAGGCTCCTTGCTGGAACATTTTGATAGTTACTCTTGTAGAATAAAATAAAATATACAGTCAATCTCCAGCTGACTTATCAGCTATTTGACTACTTGTTGTTGGTCCTGTTGGTGTAAACCACTGTAATACACATCACGAGTGCTCATGAGATACGGGGATACTGCAAGATAGAAGCATTCACCAAAGAGTTTCAATTTTCTTCTCTCTCTCTTTCTCTCACTATTGTATCTGTTTTGTTTTAATTCAAGTATTTTCCTCTCTAATTAATCTTTACTTGAAACTGAAAATTAAATACATTATTCTTCTGTCTATTCTCGACTTATACTGAAGTAGCTGGTAGGAAAATTAGACATAATCTTTAAGATGGGTGAGGTACTCATCACACTCTACTGGGTGGGAAAAGAAGAGGAAAAATCAGGCAAGTAAACCTGACCTGACCTTTTACCTAAGAATCTGCCCAGGACTATTCACTTTTACGCACTTTTACTCAGAGGATTAAACAAATATTTGTTTTAAAGTCAAATAACCTCTGAAGCACTCTGACTTGCTCTGACCTCTTATCCTAGGTCAGGGCAGGTCAAACCAAGATATGGGATTTGAAAAAAAAAAAACAACCAACCAATAAGCCAGTAACAATCAGACTCTTACATTAATTTTTTTATGCTAATGGGACAAATTCAGGACTGCTTTAGAGGAATGCAGTTTTATGGAGTTGCATTTACATCATTGCTGAACTAAATCCCAAACCATCCAAATTAAAATTCCTTTTAAGTTGTTAAGCACTCATGAAGATAACTGAAAGAGGTAATTTTTTCCCCTGTGATGTTTTCATAACATGTTTCTTCTACATGAAAATTGAATCCTCTAGAAGGGGATGTATATACGTACAGAAGAAGCTTAGGATCCAAACAATCCATGTCACACACCTCCATATACAGGGAAACATTAGAGTGATTGGCATTACAGACTTTGCAAAATAATAACCAGTTACACCAAAATGTTGCTAATTCTGTCTGAAGATCAAGATGTATTAAAAAAGCTCAGGTGTTCTCATATTGTTAGAGAAATTGGAAAAGTGGAGAAGAGAAAGATTAAATGACTAGTCTGAGTATATACAATTTTTAAGAAATCCTATTCAGTTTCACACAACTATGCAGCATCCAAATCAAATGCACTATTGGTTAGAAACACACTGGTTCTTTTAAAATTATATAAATGCTCCAAAATATCACATTATATATTAAAAAATGGATTATTACATACACCAGATGTGTTACATAAATTTGACAGGGCCTATTGAGGTAGTATACTTGCCAGCACATTTGTTAAATGCTATGAATATCACCCGTGGTGATAAAATGGACCCATGTAAGAGCATGCTTTTCAAATGAAGTTGAACTCAGCCTTTCACCAAACACTGAATTTTTTTCTTGTCAGTTAATTACTGCTGCCAAAAATCACTAGGCCTGCAAAACAGTAAAGCCTTTACTTCCATTAAGAACTACGACAGCTAATGGGAGCCCTTCTGTGATCTCCCCATGAACTGGGAGTGGGTTGTATGCACTTAACCTGTCCTTTTCTAGATTCACACAGACCTTTTTGATCTGTCTGTTTGTGATGAGGGAGACAGAAATTTTCCCCTGTTGAACAGAATGAATTGTAATATGAAGCTGGACTGTTACCATATCAGAGCATCCTTGTTTTGGTATTTCCTATGACCTATCAAATATGGCCGTGCTGTTTATTGCTATTGTGCCATTGATCTCCCCATCTGAGCAAATTGGCAGGTACTGATCATTTAACAGTTCTGGGTCTCACCCTGCCATATACAATTTCAGTCAGAGTCACAGCTGGGAGCAGTGCTAGACACTCCCAGTCATGCTGGGGAATTTACTCTGGAAGCAAATTTTGCTCAGATTGACACTGATGACTGTAAAGTAACAACAGGAGCACCACCCACCACTGTTCTTTACAAGAAGGGGAGAGTCAAAAGACTCATAGTTCTTGCAAGCAAAAATATTTTCTCTCTGAACATCATACCAAAATTTTCAAGACTGGAAAAAATACTAATATGAGAATTTGTACACTTATGCAATGAAGACTTAGATTTAAGAAATTATTACTTTTTTATTAATAGATTTTTAAGAGCAACAGGATTGTCTGTATAATATAATTCTGTAAACCAAGATGAATTTAAATTTTAGTATTTCTCTTAGTCCTACAGCCATTTCTTTTTAACTTGGTGTTTTTATACGTATGTGAAATTACTCAGTTTGTCACACTGACATGATACTGATGTATATTATCATTCCTTACGTTTATGTGCAGCTCCTTGAAGAACTTAAAAAAGTTATAGTCATTGATGATGGTAAGGAAGTCAAGTTTGACTCCAATGGAGATATGAGCACCAGTTATGATGTCCTTCTTTGGAAAGAAATTGATGGCCACATGGCAATCACCACTATGGCAGAATATGATGCAGAGAAAGGTGGCTTTATCTTTGAGGATGAAGAGAAAAAGAAAGATTTTCTGGCTTTAAAGGTAACTTTTGATTTGTTGACATAACATGTGAAATTTGTTTAATATAATTTTTTCTCCCTCCAGCATTTGAAACTGAAGCATGTGTTAGCTAGAAGTCTCTGGTGTGGTCTAATGTTTTCCTTTAAGAGCAAAGAATCCTTTGTGAGTTTATTCAACCCCTTTCATGCACACTGAGATTCATGTTAGCCTGTGAGCAGGCTCGATAATTTAAAATTTATTTATTTCTCCAGAACCCTCCTAGAAGGTTATGTCTGTCCTAAGAATGCTATTCCAGAATTTTACAAAGGGATTTTAAAATAAAAAATGATAGTGTATAAAAAGCCCTCTCTCACATATCACCTCATTTTATCTTTACATGAAGTTTCAGGCGTGTTGGAAAAAAAAAAAAAAGTTGTTTATTTGCTCCTGTTAGAGCTGGGGTCAGCAACATGAGTGTGTGGTGCCACCTGGAGCCCCAGCATTGATGTATACAGGACTAATGGGTGGCCCTGGCCAGTTGCAGCTGGATAATCTGTCCTCTGCGCATGGGTGGAGGTCTGAGTTCATGGTGCAGCTCTGTGCTGCAAGGCATTCCCCACTGCTGGGGCAGGGTGGGGAATGAGGCTGCTTACTAGGTGGGCTGAATTCTAGTCTCGGCATGCAAACTCAACTGGGGACAGAGGGAAACCTCAAACCTTGCTCCTCTGTGGTGCAAGGAAATGTCTCCATGTCCTTGTGAGCACATCTTGGAAGCAGAGGAGATGGCAGTGTGCCTCGGGACAGATTCTTTGTTCCACAAAGAATCGTCTTTAGAAGGAGGACCTGAAGTGATACCTCAAGAGAAGGCTCTAATCACACACCCAAGAGCGGTGCTTCATGACTTGGGGATGAGCTGCCGAGGGTCAGGAACATCAGAGCTGCAGTACAGAGCACCCTCCAAAATATCTCCCCCAGGCCAAGGTGTCCCTCCTGGCCTCAGAGCAGCTGAGCAGGGTTTCAGGATCTCATTTGTGAAGCAGTTCACTCAAATTCCCCATCAGATGCTATTGAGCATTCTTTGAAGCTGATCCTCTGCAGTCTAAATTCAGGTTCAAAGCTGAATGAAAGACTTTGATCTAGATTTTAAAGGTACATACAAATCCAGCGATTGGCATTCAGGCCCAAAAAATAAAATTATCAGGTAAATAATGCTCCGTTTTATTACTTATTGACTGTGTGGAAAAAATACAAGAAATATGGAATCTACAATGTGTTTTTTTCAACATAATTTACAGATTTCCTTAAAATATGTATGATAAAAAAAACCCCGAAAAAAACAACAAAAAACAAACAAACCCCAATTTGCAAAATTACTGGAGGTTTATATTATGTTCCTTTGTGATTAACTGTGCCTGAGCTGATGATCTTTTTTTTTTTTTCCCTCTGCACCCTGCAGAAGGTTCAGTCAACCTGCTCCCAGCCCTGCAGACCAGGCCAGGTGAAAAAGGTTACCGAAAGTCCACACACATGCTGCTATGAGTGTGTTTACTGCCCAGAAAACCATTACAGCAATCAAACAGGTGAAGAATTGTGGTCCAAATAAAGGGTTATTTATACATCAATGCAATTGTTTTGTTTGGATATATTGTGCCTTGACAACCTCGGGTTAAATTTTGGAATGGGATTTAAATATTTGTTTTTGCTCAGTTTCCCATAAAACTTGGTATAAATGCTTTTTAAAAGGCAGAGTTTAAAGCAATTAGATTGTTCAGCTGATTAGCATTACCCTTTGCTAGGATGGAAATTCTGGCTGATTTATCAGTGAGATTGACTCTCATTAAAATAGAGCCTTTCCTCCCTCTTTCCATGGTACAGCCAGTCCAGTAAGGAACAATTTCTTGACTTTGAGGGTGGTGAGGCACTGGAAGAGCTTGCCCAGAGAAGTTGTTGTGGATGCCCCATTCTTAGAGGTGCTCAAGGCCGGGCTGGATGGAGCTTTGAGCAATCTGGCGTAGTGGAGGCTGTTCCTGCCCCTGGCAGATGGTTTTTGAAAGTCCCTTCCAAGCCAAACCATTCTACAATTCCATGAATCTAAGAAGTTCAAAGGGATGTGTTTTGCTTAGCAGTACGTTTTGTGTCTTACCACAGAGTAGTGTGTAGTTTGATATAACTGTACAGCAATATTTTCTAGTATCAAATCTGATGCATACTTTACCACTGGTTCATTTATAGGTTTAAGTAAAAACCTTTAAAGGGGAAAATTAAATATGGAAGAGAGAGATGGAATTAAGAAAATTAAGGTAGCATGTACTTTTAATATCCTGAAAGCAGAAGGGAAGTAAATTTTATTTTCTTATTCAATTAATTGTGAAATTCCTCCATATCAGAGGGTAGGAATTGCAAAGCAAAAGTACCTTTCAAATAATAATCTAAAACAATGTTTGTTCTTGCTGTTGTATTTTAAAAGCTATCACTAAAGAGAACGTTAGGGTGTTTTCTTTTAAAAATAGATAAATGAAAGAAAAATAGTTCAAATTTTTGCAAGAGAATTGGTTAGTGTTGAGTCATTGTTCAGGTTTCAATTAAAGTTTGCCTGTCCAGAGCTCCTACCAGGTCACATTTGGCTGGTCAGTGACGACCAAGACAGTTTTAGACCCCTGGTCATTTTTCCTCCTTGCCCCCAGTTGCAGGCAAGGCTTGCTCCCATCTGGCAGGGAGCTCCAGGCATTTGTCCTCTGCTCGTTGTGCCACTGCCACCACTGCCACCGCAGGCCTGCAGCTCCTCCGCCTGGACAACGACAGTAGGAGCAAAAGAAGGCAGATCCATCTTCTCCCTTTAGCATCCCGTCCCACATTGCTCCTGTATCTCATGTCCCTGCAATCCACTTTGCAATTTATTAACTTGGGTTTTCTGAGATATCTTCCTTTTTTTTTCTGCTTCCAGATATGGATTACTGCTACCGATGTAACAACAAAACCTACTGGGCTCCCATCAACAGCACCACATGCTACAAAAAGACAATCTATTTCCTTGCCTGGACTGACTGGTTTGCTATCTTCCTCCTCCTCCTCTCTGCTTTTGGGGTTGTGTTGATTTTGATGATTTCTGTAATATTTACCAAAAATTTGGACACACCGGTTGTAAAGGCGTCTGGTGGTCTGACTGTCTGCTATATTATTCTCTTCAGCCACTTCTTAATTTTTTTAAGCACTGTCTTCTTCATAGGTGTACCCACAGAATTTAAATGTAAAACCAGGCAAGCACTCTTCGGCATAAGCTTTACACTCTGCATTTCATGTATTTTAGTAAAGTCACTTAAAATTTTACTAGCTTTCAGCTTTGATCCCAAGCTTCAAAATTTCCTGAAATGCATGTATAAACCTATTCCCACTGTGGTCACCTGCACTGGAATTCAAGTTATCATTTGCACCTTCTGGCTAATATTTAGGACACCCTTTGTAAATCAAAACTTCTCAATGCCAAAAGCAATAATTCTGGAGTGCAATGAAGGGTCTATTGTAGCTTTTGGGATTATGTTGGGCTACATCGCTGCCCTAGCCTTTATATGCTTCATATTTGCCTTTAAAGGTAGGAAGTTGCCAGAGAACTACAATGAAGCTAAATTCATCACCTTTGGCATGTTAATTTACTTTATAGCATGGATCATATTTATCCCTGTCTACGCAACTACATTTGGCAAATATTTGCCAGCAGTTGAAATCATCGTTGTTTTAATATCCAATTATGGAATCCTCTGCTGCACTTTTCTTCCAAAATGCTATATCATAATTTACAAGCAAGAAACAAACACAAAATCTGCCTTTCTCAAAATGGTTTACACTTATTCTTCTAAGAGTGCCGGCAGCGTTGCTGTTAGTCAGGTTTCTTTAGATTCAAAATCTTCCAGCCTCAGAGCTACTGTCACAGACTCGTGTAAAACTGAGAATAACTCTGTGAATGGAAACTGCCATTTCCAAGTGCCTGGGCAGCCACTAATAAAAGGCAAAGTTCTTCCTAAAAATACTTCAGGGACTATGGTCAGAAAAAGAGTCTCCAGCATATGACTGGCCAGTGTTAAACTGGAAGATAAAAAGCCATTCTAGGGAGCCATTCCTCTTTCAGATCTCTTTCCTTTTGGTATCCCCAAGGAGAGCAGGCCACATGAAACAACCTTCTCCTGTACTTAGGCAGTTATCCATTACCAGATCTGAAAGGCTTTCCTGACTCACAGAGTCCATCCCTTGCTCCTACAAGCCCCCCTCAATGTGCAGTCGCCTTCAACAGTTCCCTTCTTTCCCCAGCCTGCCCACACAGACTTGCAGGAACCTGTTCTGCAACCTCCCTTCCTCAAGTGAGGCAGAAGCACCACAAAATTATTATTTCTCACAGTCATGTAAGTGGGACCTCATGAGCTTCCCCACTTCTTTTGCCTCTTTGATGCCCAGTTGTTCAAGGAGCTCTTCTTCTCTTCCGGCCCCATTTTGTAGATCAAAGAGAATCTTGTCCCAGCCTTTGTTTGCCAAGATAAACAAGTCCAGTCCTTTAGTCTCCACTTTTAAGATAGGCTTTCCATTCTCCTGAACTTCCAAAAGTAACTCTTTTCATATGGTATCAGTGAATCTTTCTTTTCCTCCCCAAAAGTGCACGCCTTATTCCAGATGAGTGCAGTCGTAACCA
Organism: Pardalotus punctatus; assembly: GCA_013400915.1. Taxonomy (NCBI): domain Eukaryota; kingdom Metazoa; phylum Chordata; class Aves; order Passeriformes; family Pardalotidae; genus Pardalotus; species Pardalotus punctatus. The sequence goes on along the minus strand of VZTX01028795.1, from coordinate 297,003 downwards.
TTAAGATTCCTTGTGTTTACCAGCATGGTAATGAACTAGAGACAGATCTATAAAAAAAGTAGAGATTTTTTTCTGGAGTTCTGCAGTTATACATATGTTTATCTGCCTTTTTTCCCCATATTCAGAAGGAACACACTGATTCACCTCATGCACCTCCTCTGATGCATGAGGAGAGCAAGCCCCAGGTTTCGTCTTACTTGGGAGTGTAAAGTCAATTGTCAAAACCTAATTGATTCCTCTCATTAGCATAAATAATGTAATGACTAGTATCAGCATGAGTGCATCCTGGAAAATTTAGGGGGTTTGATACATATTAAAAAAATGTGATTTTCAATAAGAACATGACAATACATCATCACAATACACAGAAATAGCACAAGGGTGACCTGCCATGATCTGCCCTGAATGAACCTCTGCTCTGTAGCTCCACGAGCACAGCTGTGCTGTGCCTTCTCTATGAGAGGCAAAGGGTGTGCTCAGAGGAGGAGGAATTTTCCTGTGAGGGTAGTGGTACCACAGAGTTTTTCAGACCCTAAACAGCAGAGCTACATTGTCAATACAGGAACAGGAAAATACTTTTACATATTCATATAGCCCAGAACACAGAAACTTTGCTATTTTAAGTTCTGTGCCATGTTACTGTGAAATAATACTAAAATCCTTAATATTGTATATCTGTGAAGGTATTTTAAAGTCATTTGAATGGCAAGAGTGCAATTCACATATGGATTTGTGTAATTACCTCTGTTCTGTTGCTGATTGGAGGAATGAAGTGTTATGTGTATATATTTTTATGTTGAATGCCGTTTATACTTCAGTTGTTGCAAATACTTTCCTGCATATGAGGTTATGTATGATAAGGTTAAAATGCCTGCAATTTGACTGCCAATGCAGCAAGAACTCTCTCCCTAAGAGAGAAGCAAAGTGTACATTGCATGACTGTCAGTAATCACCTGGTTAGAAAAGTTAATTTGGCTTGAATGTCATACCTGTATTTATTGTTTTCAAAAGTGTTGAGTGTAGCGTGCCTTGAAGCTAAATGAAATGGAATGATTAAAGCCATATTGTTCTTGAAAATTGAGTTTGCTCATTTAGTTTCCTTACCTCTCCCCATGAGCTTCTGTTTGGCCTTGAACACCAGCAATACACACACCTGTAAGGTGTTTCCACTGAAGACTTCAGTCTGCTTCTTAGAAATATCCTTTTAGTTGAAAGCTGTGTATGGTAGGGCCCTCGTCCTGCAGGATGATCAGGAAAGTGTCTTAGGGCCTGGTGACAGCAGTGTGAAGGTCTCTACTGAGGTAATTTTAAGGAAAGACATCACATATGGCAGAATTTCAAATGAGTCCTATGTACTACATCTAATTGTCTGGCTACTCAGGCATTCTGTGCAAAGCACAATCAAAGGTGAAGCTCAGAGAATACAACAGATTTGCAATCTTGACTTGACAGCAAAAAAGAGACATTATACCAAGACGTGTTACATGTTTTTAAATGCCTTGTCTGCAAGAAGCAAGTGATCATATGTAGGTAGAACAAGAAGGGATTGTGCTACCCTATACAGAGGATACGATAAAGCTAAAATTAGTTCATTATGCTAAAGGAGTATTTGTGTACATTCCCCTGCCCAGAGCAGTAAGCATTCCAGCAATCTAACTATTCCTATTACCAGTCATGGGGACAATAAATGAGCCTGAAATAGATTTTAATCCCCAGAGCACAGAAAAGGGATCACCTTCCAGAGTCAAAGCAAAGTCTTATCCTTGTGCTCCCAGAGCTGTGGCCTTTAGGTCAGACCATGTGAGGCCAAAGGGACCAGCTCTTTTTTTCTGGCTCAGAGCACACTCTGCCTTCTTACTTTGGAAAGATCCTGAAACCACTTCTCAAAACACTAACATCCCACAGGCATGTTTTCCATCTCTGAGAGCAATAGACAGAATAAATGTCTCCAAATACGGTGCTGTTCACGGAGAAATCAAATGTGAAAATGCTGTTTGTCAAGATCAGCAGGAGGCTGGTCTGGACATAAATATTATTTAGCCTTTTTGGAGCTTATGTCATTCCTTTTTGGAGCTTATGTCATTCCTTGTTAATAATGCTAAATGATGCATTTTGATGCACTATCATATAATGTACAATATCTTCAGGGAGAATGAAGACTATGAAGGCCACCAAGTGTTTGAAGTCTCTTCTCCAGGGCATAATTCCCTCAAGATTTCAGTAGCCCTGGCTGTGTAGATGCCTTTCGGCTGCCCATGATCTTTAGAGCAGTTCTTTGGCAAGTGCTGAAAAGTACGTGAGCTCCAGGCTTCCTCCCAACAGCTCTGCTGATGGCCACTGGAACTACAGAAAGCCTAAATGTGTGAGTGACTATCATGAGTGGCAACTAATAGCAGTGTTTGGGATGCTGCTCATAATAATGGTGCTAAGCAGCCCAGCCCAGATGTGCTGATTCTTCCTACCCTTCCCAGCTGTGTCTTCAGGGACAAGGACACTATGCTTGACGCTATGCCACTGTCTTTGAGCAAAGGTAAAGTATCATCCTCTAAGTAATTTCTATTGATGTGTCTCCATCTTCTTGACAACATTCTGAAAGAGAGCACAGCTGCTCAAGCTGTGTGTGTGTGCCAAGAGATGCATCTCTTCCTTTTTGTTATATGCTCTACTCCTGAAAAGAAGATAGCTGGGGGTTTTGACTACAAATGGTTCAAAACTTCCCTTTCATGCTGTAACACTGAGCACAGGACTTAAGCTGTTGCCAGATGGTGATCCATCCCTGGGGAGCAGAACTTCCTCGGTTCATCTGCAGCCATTCTGCCTTTGGTTGAAGCATGTAAAATCTTCCACTGCTGGGTGCACAGATACAATTCAGTTGAGACTGTCACGAATATCATGCTGACAGAGGCTGTTACTTAGTAAATATGTATTCTGTGATGACTTTTCTGAATATTTTTTCAAGGGTTTGTTTTGTTTTTTAATGAAGTCTTACTCTGTCCAGGATGTGAAAGGAAAAGCAAAAAAAGGTTTTCAGTTGAAGTAAATGGAAAACCGTATTATGAGAATCAGTATGTTTGACCCTTCTGAAAGCAGTTAAATAACAGAAACACAGATGTGGGCAGGTCTGCGTCACCAAACTTATACTCTACACAGGATCATAAAATGGTTTGTGTTGGAAGAGACCTTAAAGATCATCTAGTAGCCATGGGAAGAGACACCTTCCACTAGACCTGTTGCTCAAAGCCCCATTCAACCTTCTAGGCATCCACAACTTCTCTGAGCAACCTATGCCAGTGTCTCACCAACCTAATGGGAAAGAATTTCTTCCTAATATAAACCCATCCTCATTCAGTTAAAAGTCATTACTCCTTATGATAGGGGTATAGGAATCACTACATTAGGCACTGGAAGGTGCTGTGAGGTCTCCTTGGGGCCTTCTCTTCTTCAGGCTGAACAGCCCCAGCTGTCTCAGTTTGTCTTCACGGGAGGGGTTCTCCAGACCTCTGGTCGTCTTTGTGGCCCTCCTCAGGACTTGCTCTGGCAGGTCCACGTCCTAACATGAAGCTGAACTGCTGCCTCTGTTTCNCGGGTGGGAGGGGGGCCCCCTTGGGAGGAGGTGCCCCCCGCGGAGGCGGGGGGCCCCGCCGCTCTTCGCCATCCTTGCCATGCTGCCGGCGCGCCTCCGCCCGGGGCGGCTGCTGTCCGCCGGGCCGCTCCGCCCGCCCGCCCTGCGAGGAGCCGCGGCCAGCGGGGATCCCGCCCGGAGCCCGGGCACCAGCCGCGGTAAGGGGCTGCCCGCCTCGGGGTGGGAAGCGAAGCGGCCGGGGACCGGCTCCGCGACAGCGTCCCGGGGCTAATGGGGAGATGAGCGGACGGGCGGCTCGGGACCGGGGCGAAGTGGGGCTGGGCTGCCCGCTGGGGCGGCCCGCCGGGGGCACCGCGGTGCGGGTGGTCCCGAGCATCCTCCTGCTGGCTCGGGTACCCACATCCGCGGGCGGTGGGGAGGTCGAACCAGACCCGCAGGAACACTCGCTCCATGCGGGGATATTCCAGAGACGCACGGAGGTGGCTCTGCACGGCCAAGACCTGGAGGTCTAATCCCTAAATTACTCTTCCAGCGACCAGGATGGACAGGGATTTTCCCTTCCACCCTTTACTATCCATCACAATTCACTCTTAGTGTACAGTTTATAAAGTGGGGTTTTTTTCCTAATCTTTAAGCTCAGCAGGCTCACAAGGTGGTTGCAAGTTACAAACCTTCGAAGTTTGACAAAAAAATCCTCCTCTGGACTGGACGTTTCAAGACAGAAGAAGAGATTCCTCTGAGGATCCCGTAAGTGTCCTGGCCTTGTCCAAGGGTAACATGGAGCTGAAGGGAAAGCAGTGGGGTGATCCTGATCCTGTGGAAAATTTAAAGTTTTCCACAGAGTTTAAAATGGTCGATTTTACAACACTGAGACTTGGAAACAAATTAGAGGGCAAGAGAGTTTCCTGTCCTGGTTAGAGGTTAACATGAGAAAATGTTCCTTGCTGGAGTCCCTAGAGCCTGGGATTAAGAATTGGATCCATCTGAGTAGACAGCCTTGGTTACATTTATGTACTGGCTTGTTTGTTTTGCTTATTCCTAACGTGCAGAGAAGGATGTTATTTGTAAACAATATTTTCTGTTTATAGCTTGTATAAACTGTTCTAAGGGAGCTGTCACTGAATGATTAAAATTTGAGGAAAAATAGGGAAGGAGGTAATGAGAGGAGAATCCCCTATCAAGGAAAACTGAGTACCCGACATAGCCTTAGTCTTCCATTCCTGCTGACCCACTGGATTTAGATGATCTTTGAAGGTCCCTTCCCACCCAAACCATATGGACTCTACAGTTCTCTGACTTGCTGAAAGTTAGCAACCCGCAAGGGAGTCAGTCACTAAACACCTGAAACCCTCTANGTTGCTCAAAGCCCCATTCAACCTTCTAGGCATCCACAACTTCTCTGAGCAACCTATGCCAGTGTCTCACCAAACTAATGGGGAAGAATTTCTTCCTAATATAAACCCATCCTCATTCAGTTAAAAGTCATTACTCCTTATGATAGGGGTATAGGAATCACTACATTAGGCACCGGAAGGTGCTGTGAGGTCTCCTTGGGGCCTTCTCTTCTTCAGGCTGAACAGCCCCAGCTGTCTCAGCTTGTCTTCATGGGAGGGGTTCTCCAGACCTCTGGTCGTCTTTGTGGCCCTCCTCAGGACTCGCTCTGGCAGGTCCACGTCCTAACATGAAGCTGAACTGCTGCCTCTGTTTCTTTAGCCGAGTTTTCTTTCGGACGCTGACCCTTCCCCACTAGAGCTGCACTCCGCGAGTGCGATAGGCGAGCACGATGCTTTCTCCACAGGAGCGATCTCTGCCGGGTGCCAGAAGCCGTCCCTTCTCGCCTCGCCGATCTTCCGGGCGTGGTTGTAAGGGTCCGCGGGGCGGGGCGGGGTGGGGCCGGGGCCGCTCCCTCTGCGGCAGAGGGTCCGGCCGAGGCAGAGGGGCCGGTCGGAGTAGAGGGTCCCTTCGGGGTAGAGGGTCCCGCTGAGGCAGCGG
>VZTX01028795.1:266886-291139 GCA_013400915.1 Pardalotus punctatus | reverse complement strand
TTTCCCTTCCACCCTTTACTATCCATCATAATTCACTCTTAGTGTACAGTTTATAAAGTGGGGTTTTTTTCCTAATCTTTAAGCTCAGCAGGCTCACAAGGTGGTTGCAAGTTACAAACCTTCGAAGTTTGACAAAAAAATCCTCCTCTGGACTGGACGTTTCAAGACAGAAGAAGAGATTCCTCTGAGGATCCCGTAAGTGTCCTGGCCTTGTCCAAGGGTAACATGGAGCTGAAGGGAAAGCAGTGGGGTGATCCTGATCCTGTGGAAAATTTAAAGTTTTCCACAGAGTTTAAAATGGTCGATTTTACAACACTGAGACTTGGAAACAAATTAGAGGGCAAGAGAGTTTCCTGTCCTGGTTAGAGGTTAACATGAGAAAATGTTCCTTGCTGGAGTCCCTAGAGCCTGGGATTAAGAATTGGATCCATCTGAGTAGACAGCCTTGGTTACATTTATGTACTGGCTTGTTTGTTTTGCTTATTCCTAACGTGCAGAGAAGGATGTTATTTGTAAACAATATTTTCTGTTTATAGCTTGTATAAACTGTTCTAAGGGAGTTGTCACTGAATGATTAAAATTTGAGGAAAAATAGGGAAGGAGGTAATGAGAGGAGAATCCCCTATCAAGGAAAACTGAGTACCCGACATAGCCTTAGTCTTCCATTCCTGCTGACCCACTGGATTTAGATGATCTTTGAAGGTCCCTTCCCACCCAAACCATATGGACTCTACAGTTCTCTGACTTGCTGAAAGTTAGCAACCCGCAAGGGAGTCAGTCACTAAACACCTGAAACCCTCTAAATGCTTAAGGCTCCCTTTTCTTGTTAGATAGCGTGTTAGATATCTCTGCAGGACACTTTTTATGATCACAGTATGTCGCTGTCTTGGGTGGCATGCTGAGAATAAACAGCACGCAGGGTTTTGTAAAGCAACAGGTACATCATCTGCCTGTTCTTGTTGGTTCCTCAGAGTTTCACTGGAATTTGCTGAGCTGAACAGTGGCTTTCTGGGCAGTCTGACCTCTCTTGTGCTCTGTTAGTTTCACCATCTTCCTCTAGAGAAAAGTTCAGACGTCTCAGAAGCTATAAACGCTATTCAAGTTGTCGGGAGGTGTTTATAAAGACACATTGCATTTACCAGTCATACACATACATGCACAAAAATCACTCCTTTCTGGCCTGGCAGGTGAGTGTCACCACTCTGTGCTTTCTGGGTGAGCAAAGTACTTTTAGAACTGTAAGACCATAAATAGTATTATACTAGAAGTAGTTAACGGTGAGACGTTGAACTGTGGCACCTTTTTAACTCTAGATAAAAAAAGAATTGCAAGGTGTTGTTACTTGTGTAACAACAAGATTGTTGTACAATCTAACTGCTGAAGATAGTTTGTACTATCTGGAGTCTTTATTCAATGTTGTTGTGGTTTCTTTGTTTTGTGTTTTTTTTTCATTTAAAACAGCTCTTGCTGACTTCAGCAGAGGTTTACCTAGAGTCTTGATTAACGATTGAACAGCAAAGACCCTAATGTGCAATTAGGGAAGAATATTGTAAGGTCTGTTTTCCTTAAAGCAGATGCAGAAAGCAGGGAGAAAGTGAAAATCTGCTTCAGAGGAGTTTCAATTAGTGCACTGTGAAATATAATTAGGCTAATACGTCAGACTAATAACATTTATGGTTTTGCTTTTGTTGCTACAAATGGATTATTGGATTAATGATCTTATGTGCCAGTCCGATGTGCAGCTTGTTTTCAAGATTATTTTTATTACTGTATAAACCAGAAGCAGCTCCTTAGAACTGCAGGCATTGTTAATCACCTGCGAGAAACACAGCATGCACGACGTGCTCCTGTGTGCGCTGGCAAGGGAGCGGTGCTGCAGCACTGCCACTCATAGGACTTGCCCTCTTCCACCACACTGAACCTTAGAGCGAAGCACGGCAGCCCCTCAGCCTTGGTGCAGGCTTTCATGGGCAGAACGTCCACTGTAAAATCCCCAGCTCTGCCCCACCCCACCACATTACTCTTTAAAGTTAAAGGTGCTTTAGAGGAAAGAGAGCAGTACACCACCTTTACTTGGAACACAAAATAAATTCTTTATGCAACTATTTTTTTACACATATAGTTGTATACATACGTATAAAACATGTACTTATATCTTACAAATATAGACATATATATATGGATTATATATATAAAGCATTCCCATGATGAAATATGAAAGGAAAATGGTGCACAGACAGTATTATGAAGAACATCTTAAAAACTGTAGTCCCAAGTACAATGTCTGACTTGAAAAAAGACTTAGATGAACATTTTGGGACAATTTTCATGATTTCCTGTACCGCTGGTTCTCACAGCCACACCACCAACTCAGAAGAGACAAAGGTGGAAAATGGGAGCTGTACCAAGGTGGATTGCTGGGCTGTAAAACACCTCCTTTGCACCAAGTACTGCCAAACAGAAGGCAGCAGTTTTTACTGCTTTTGACTCCGATGATCAGTAAAAAAATCCTGTAGATTGTTCTTGTTCAGGTGTGCATTTCTGTAACAGTGAGGTGGCTGACATCAGCTGCCCACTTTCTGTCAAGCTGCTGCTTTAAGAACTAAAACCTATACCTGGTAGCAGTACAAACTGTTTTAATCAACAATCCAAGGATGTAAAGTCCTTCGCCTGCAGAACACCATCTGAACACATTAGATACGACAGTAATTGATTTCTAAAATTAATTTTGAATAAAAGTAACTTACTCCATTCACCTGACACCACATCTACTTCTCTGTTTTAAACAGATAATGCCCCTTAATTTTCACTATGTTTAGAGATGTTTAGATTAAGGGACGATTTCTGGTGTGTTTACCTCAAGCATTGAAATGCAAACATTTATTGCCTGAGCAACCTTTTTTCCAGCTTAAAAAACCCCTCCAAAACAGTCTAAATCCATTAAATGTTGTTTTTCCATGGGAAATGGATTAGGATCAGAAACTGGCTGACAAATAACTAACCGCAGCAAGCTGAAGATGCTTGTTTCAGAAGCTCATGCTATACTTATTTTTAAATTGTGATGTTATGTCTGCAATGCTTTGAAGAGATACTTTGCCGTTTTGCAATGACTCAATTCAAGAACTTTAATTGCAGGCCTGAGATGTTAGACAAGGCAAGAAACAAAGCTCGAGTGAAAGCTTGTTACATCATGATTGGGCTCTCAATTGTTGCCTGTTTTGCGGTGATTGCTTCAGCTAAGAAGGTGAGTACAACCTTATAGTGTACTTTAAAATGATGGAATTCTGTAAAAGTAGACAAACCTAAACCAAGAGCAGCAGCTTACAGCTGCCCAAGTTTTAGCTAACTTAGTCTCTGCCACCCCCACGACACGTAAGTGGTTGTTGCCCCTTCCCTGGGTGCATCCTTACTCCTGCACTGTTACCTCCTCAGGCTGCTGCACGTCACGAGTCCTTAACAAGCTTGAACTTGGCAAAGAAGGCCAAGTGGCGGAAGGAGGCTGCGCTGGCCGCAGAGTTGAAGACAAAGTAACTTCGTCTGAAATGCTGCATGTCCTCGGAGGAGCACAATTAAGTGCTGCTGAGAGCAAATTAGTGAGTTTCACCCCTAAATGGACAACTGTAGTATGAACATGCTGGAGCTCATAAAGGCAGCTACAGCATCACGAGAGGGAGGGTTTCTTTTATTAGGGAGATATTCAGGGTACTTGTTGCATATAATTAAAATTAGTTAGAATGTTTTGCATATTATTAAAAGCAGTAATTCTTTTAAAAGGAGATGAGGTAGTTTCCCAAGGATATCAGGTATCTTTGGTTAGATAATAACAAAACATTTAAACCCAAAAAGTTTTCTGTCTGGTGACAGTGCAGAGTTTTTCAGTGCACGAATCTGCCAGTTTGAACTCAATTGCATCAATGCGGTATTCAAAATGACGTTTGCATGTTTTAGCTTTAAAAAGCCACACTTATTGAATCACTAAATAAATACAATGAACATCTGTAAAATAGGTTTTATTGGTTTCTGTATGGTATTTGGAGATTTAACATTCCATAATATTGCATACTACTTATACGTGTTCTGTTACAGTAATGGGCCTTTGGCCTGGATTTAAAGATGCACTATTACTATCTGAAGTTAATACAGTTAATTTAGTTTCCACACATTATATGAAGACATTGTGCCATACGTAATCAGAATTCCTCATTCCAGATTTCAGTGAACTCTTGAGGTCACAGTTTAAGTCCATGCATCAATTTGCAGACCTATTACAAAAATCCTCAATTTAATAAATTTAAACTGACTGAGAATTAACCATGGAGGAAAGACAATAGTGCATCTTTACTATTTTTTTAAAGTCAGGCCCAACAATAAATAGTTTCCAGTTGCAAACTTGTTCTACAGCTAACATTTCTGTGCCAATATTATTATTATTTTCTGATTGCTGCTAGCAACAGTGTGTAAAGCAAACACTAGAAAATTAAAAAGCTCTATGAACCAGTCCTCAGACAAAAGTGCAATGATGAAAAAATTAGATATGATTCAGTGTATCAAGAGTAGGGAACTAATTAAAAAAATCTTATGCTCTGAAGAGTTGCATAGATTAGCTAGTTAGTATTCACATTTAAGCAGAACAAATGGTACCCTTTTAATTAAACCCAAACCCCAGTATTTTTAAACAGACTTTGTAACTGCATGGGCACTTCAGATTGCATATTAAATGCCAAACTTGAAGAAAATATCATATCACAGTTTTATTTTGTTTTTCTCTCTATACTGGTTTCATCTGTTTAGGTAACACCATCATAAAACATGCCCCTACCTGCAAATGTGTACACTGGAGCTGACCTTAAGTCATAATCTCTGGTTTTATTTTGTTCATTTATGTGCTTTTAACAAAGTATGATATAAACCCAGTGATAAAATAGGAGAGGCTATCCTATATACATATACGTTAAAGAATTTTCATTATTATTTTTTCACAATATCAGGGTAAACCAATTGTTGAGTTTAAATAAGGATTTTCATTATCCCAAGTCCATCAATTTTAGTTCCCTTTTAAGCTATTCCATTTAAATGTATCAGAGGCATGAAATATAGTTTGTCTAAATGCATAAAGTGCAGTCATTAACCGTCCACACAGACAGAATAACATATCCACACAACTTAAGACATTCTTTCAAAACAAATATAATACTTTAAATGTCCCCTCTTTTCTTCATTTTCAAGTCTTTCAATTAAGATTTTCATAGTTCAGATTTGGTTTAAACAAGAGAGGCTTATAAATGTAGTTTTACAGGGTTCTCCAAATAAAAAGCAGGCACAGCTGGTTGTTATCAAAAGAAGGTTGTTAGAAACAAAGGAATACCCTGTTACCTGAATAATTTTCTTACACTAGGACACTGAAATTCAGCATTTCCTAGTAATCTTGGTAGATTTCCATGACTGTTACCCTGTTCTTTGATAGATGGGGAATGGGGAGACCATGGGAAAGAATGATGGTTGGTGTATGAAAACCTAAAACTATGAGAGTAAAAAGGGCATAAGTACAATCACCTAGCATTATATGAAAATTTGGCAGCTGTACTCAATATTATCACACTATTCAAAACTGTTGTAGGCTGTACAAATCTAGGTTTAAAGTGTCATTTGCTAAAATATCTCATTATTCAGAGTTCATAAAGTAACAGCACTCCTATATACACTTCTTACACTTCTATCTTCCACTAAAAAGACTTCAATGAGAGGTTGCTTCCCTCCCAGTTACATCTTAGTCAAAACTGACCATTAATTTTAGAAAATCCACTTCAAGTCCCACATTCAATTACAATATAGAATATATTGCTGTAACATCAAAGTGAAACATCTTAGAATCTTAACCTGCATGTAAAAAAAATTCTAAATATAAAATGGTACTGTAAATTATACCACCTTTAACCTGTATTTTTCAGTGCATTAAAATATTGTTTAGTGACAAGCACAGTGCCATGGGTAAGTGATTTGAAGTTTAAATTGCAGCTTTTTATGAAGCACGAAATGCTCTCATATGTCACAGATTTCACTTAACCCAGGAGTTTGATGTTAATACATTAATTACAGGTAATAAAAAATAGCAATACTTCAGAGTTAACCCAAAGTATTAACTTCTCCAAATGAGATATACTACTAATACACCAGAAACACTACTTATATGCAAGTCAAAGCAGAGCATACATTTTCTGTACTCAAAACTGTTAACGTAAATATTAGAATTCTATTTCTTTTAGTGTTTAACAGCAAACACTGTATATTGTAGAGCCTAAATATTTAGATGACAATAACTTCTAGTTAGTTTTGGTGTCCACATACTTAATGCTATTTACAGTACAACAAACTTTTCCTTCAACTGCAGTGATTCACTATTCATTCTTCACTGCAGTATTTCTATTGTCTCACCAAAAGCAAACTGAATTCATTAACTAAGTGGCAGTAGCATACTTGGTCAAAAAACAACACCTACTGTCTAAACTAAGAAGCTATTGTACTAAAAGGAAAACATTGCAATGTTTCTCAAACTAAAGTGGTGTTACCACATCTTGACAGAAGACAGCTGTAAAACATCAGCTTGGTGACTTGTCCAAATCACCCTCTCTGTCATTCCTAATTGCAGCTTTCTTGTGGTAACTGCAGAAGCTGCTACCACTGCAAAGTACTGCAGTTGTGGCTGACTTACAATGCCATTTAGCAGCTTTCATTACAGAGCCAACATCAAATGACCAGCAAGGTCACTGCTGATTCCAATTTGAAAACCTCTAAAATAGTCTTCTTCCCACATAATTCAGAAAAAACTTCTCCATATATTCAATATTATATTAGGTAATAAGCATTATAGATGTATATCTATTATGTCTTTAAATACATTTTATAAATAAATTCCAACAGTGTGTTGTAAAGTAAGTAATGCATAAAAGTTTCACAATTTAAATAAATATTTTTCACATTCCAATTCAGCTTCTTACAAGCTCATCTTTATTTCATGCCTTAGTTCTGAAGCAATGTTTCTGCTTCAATACAAGAGGTAGATTTGATAGAGACTGGGCAAGTCAAGCCTACTGCCAAAAATTCAACTGTCAGTAACTGTATTGCTTGATATGAAGTTTGAGACTACATGAAAAATTCAGAACTACTACCTAAAATCCTACCAAGTCTTAGCTAAACAGTTCCTGTTAAATCACATTTAATGCTTTTAGACATGATTACTCACAGTTGTTTCCTGTACATAAGAGATAATGAAGAACACAAATACAAAACAGAGAACAGTTGTCTCTAACACAATATATAAAAGTGCATGAGCTGCTTCTTCATCTATTTCTGCAAAACATATTCAGCTTTTCCTCTAACTTTGGCCATAAAGAAAAGACTTCTGAGAAAAAAACCCCAAACCATACAAGCTTTTAAATTTTAAACTTATATTCACTTCAGTAGTTTAGAGCTGGAACCCCTCCATTGGAGCCTCCTGCTGTTGAAACACAAACTGCTGCTGACTTTCATCCACCTGAGGTGCAATACTAGAGTCCTCTTCTTCAACACCAAAATAATGTTCTATGAGTTCAAAAGCCTTTTGGTAGATCTCTTGGTTTTCGTGCCTCTGAAGAAACTCAATTTTGTCAAGTCCTAAATTCAAAACAGAACATTTTCAAAAATCTAGCTGCTTAAACGAATGATGAATTCAAATGGAAACAGCTTACAGTATAGTGGTACTTCTTAAGACAGAAAAATACAATCCCAAGTCACATCAATTAATTTGCTATCATTGGTTCCTTATTTCCTAACCCATGTATTTCTAGTCTTCATTTTCTGCTGCCCAAACTAATTTTAAAACTACCCTAGAAGGATTTAGATTAAACTAATATCCCAGTTCCTGTTCTTCTGCTCTTTCAGTCTTCCCCAACTCTAAATTCTATCTCCACTCACAGAGTCATCATTGGGCACAGTCTGATATCTTTTTTCAAATTTTAAAATTTAAAGATATTATCTTTCAAAAAGCTTACCATTTTGCAAGCTAGAGGACACAACCTCAGCTCTGTTGGCTGAATTAAGTGCTAGGCAGTCAGCTAGGTTGATACAAAACTCCTGTTTAGCTTTTTAAGATAATGTAGTTTTCACTTAAGTTGGATTAGAAAGCTCATATGAACCCTTCTGGTGACTGCAGTGGCCAAAGCAATGAGGGTGATATAATCAGCTGTTTTCCTTGCGTGAAACTATAGTGCTAATGGAAAAAAGAGCACCTAGACAGTCAACTGTTAAAATTATGAATGGGAACACAAAAAAATTCCATTAAAGTCTTCAGTACTTATTCCTCTTATGCATTTAATTGCAAAGTTCTTCAAGTATGCACTTGATTAAAAAAATTAAACTCTGTAACAGGGAATGCAGATTTTAAGTTGGATTAGAACAGAAAAGACTGCTTCACAGAAAAGTTAGTACTGTCTAATCAGATGTAATGTGGTCAATTAAACTGTTATTAGCAATTTCTGAAATACAAATGTTTGCCAATTTTGTTTTGTCAGAGTTGCAAAAAAGATAACTCTCTATAAAGAATGTCAGTTTCATTATAAGCCAATTGTAACACTAATTTTGTTAAATCAAAACCATCCAGTCACGAAATTCCACAAATTAGTTTTCATTATGCCTTTATATAGGGGTTTAATTCAAGAACTTACAAATAAGAAACTAAACAAAATACTTGTAAACGTAAAAACTTATTTAGTTTTATTATCTGAAGTTGATTTTGCTATTGCTGGTATTTACTATATTAAAAAGTGATCCAACTTTGGGATCAATTAAAAAAATCCCTGCTCTTACATCCCTCTTGATAATGAAACTGTACCAGACCAGGCTACATATTAAAGTAATAAAAACTGTATTTAGGATGGCTGATGAACTTAGGCAAAGCATGTTCCAATACACTAGGACACCTGTGTTAAACCCTTCTGCAAATGTTTCTCTAGAGGGACATTTCATAAACTGACCACAGATAAACACCGACATTTTCTGCATTTAACCACTCTTCCCTACAATGTTACATTACTTAATTTGTGATACTTTATGTCTACTTATGCTTGGAGTAATTCTTATATTAAAACTTAACTGCAAATTTCAAAATGTCTCAAAATGGTTTTGTTTCTACAGGCTAGAATAAGGCAGTTCAGGTAAGCAGTTTTACAAGAAGTATTTTCTTACCATATGCTTCCTCTATGAGGGCACAATAAGGGTTAATGCCGATTCCATTTTGCTTTGACTCTTGTTCCCCAAGACGCAGAATATTTTCGAGTCCATTTAAAGCCACCTGTACTATTTTTGAATCCATCACAGTCAGGAGGTCACAAAGAGGCTTGGTACAACCTAGTGCTACCAAATACCTTTATAACAGAAGAAAAACAGAAGAAAGGGAAAAGAACTGATAATCTAGCACATTTATTCTGACATACCAGTCTACTGCTATTGATACTTACTTTTCCTAAGGAAGAAAAATAACTGAAACAAAAAAATTTCTAAAACATGCAACGACACAAAGAGAAAGAGCCCAAATTAATTAAATATTACAACTTATCCTAATAAAAAAATTTAATTTGTATGCTCCTAATTGGAGTGTGAAATCTGTAGTCTTTTTAACTTCTTTTCACTTATAATCTTCATGTGGGTTTAACTGAATATAAGAGAAAAAAATTTTAGCAGGAAGTTCTTTTCTCAGGCAGTTAAAATTTTGTAGTTGTAAAAATATCAAGTGAGCACATTAGATACAGGTAAGAACATGGGACACTGCTCTGTGCTAACACAGTCCACACTAGCAGTTCATTAAGATAATAGCATCACCTACTACAAAAAGGATGTAATTGTAAATGTAGAGACAAAAATACTGGGATTCTGTGTATCCCATTCCTTTTTCCAATTTTGAAAAAAAATTGTGTATGAACTTTTGCAAGTCATAATCTGTGTCCTTGCTTCTAGTACGTAAGTAAAATGAAGACAACAATGTTTGCCTAAACATAGTTTAATTCAATGGTTTAAAACTATCCTGCAGTTAGACAGTAGTATCTTGAGGACATGAGGAGGACTAAAACTCCATGACACCAATATTAAAACTGTATATTTGATAAGAAGCTATGGTTATGGTATTATATATACACCTACTATTTGAAGACCCTGAATTAAAATTTATTTCTTAAATGCTAGATTTTAAAATGTTACATTAAACAAGCAATTCAAATATATTTTTAAAAAAACAAACTCAGACTTTCCTTACATCTGATAACACCTAGTGTTTATAAGAAAACCAGGGTTATTTACATTTTAAATAAATAAGCATGTATTTATTGCAACAGATCTCCCAAATATGCTGGAGAAGTTATCACTTCACTTTCAGTTCTGGCTTCCAAATAATACAGAAATTTATAAATCAATTTATCAGCTACTGATTCAAAATGATCATAATTCTGACAGTATTCAGAGAAACCAGAGAATATTTTATTATAGCAATTATGGAAGTCCTATCTTTGCAGCACATAAATAGCTACTGACAATAAGATTTTAATCAAACTCAGTTCTGAAAAAGGAGTTTAGATATCTGCTTTAAAATAATAACTGACAGCGAGTTTAAAATACATGAAGAAACCACTAAAATCCCTGAAGTCTGTCCACAAATATACAATCCCACTGCACAAGTTTTCTTAACAACCCCCAAAAAGTTTTCCATTTTCAAACATTGAAACTGTTCATCAACTGATCCAATTGTGTTTGACAACGTAGTATCAGCTCTGGAAGATAAGCCTGTGAAAGCTTTAGGTGCAACACGACTGAAACAGAACAGCAATGATTAAGTTTGCTGCATGTACTTCTTTGATTCTTCTGAATGTCTACATTTAGTTCTTCTACAGAGTTTCGACAAATTGAGGCTATGTTTAGGATTCTGTTGATATGACTGTCAAGGTTCAAATGCAGAAATGATCCTTAGGAAAAGAAAATAGTGACATAAACTTACCTGATCTGTTCAGGGGTTCCTCCTGATGTTGCATTAGTTATGGCCCATGCTGCTTCTTTTCTGGTGCGAAATTCAGCTTTTTGAAGAATTTCAATCAATATTGGAAAAATATTTGCATCTATAACAGCCTAAGAGATGAAATAGTAATATTTTACAATAATTAATTAAGATTTCAGAACATTAACAACCTTAACTACAAGAATTAGTGATGCCTGCAGATATCAAAGCAAAGAATATTTTGTATACAAGGTGCCACAAAAACTAGAAATGCTAAACTGAAATTCAGAACTATTCCAATATTGCACTGCAGCAGCCATCAGAATACCTTGAGTTTTTTATTTCTCTGTTTCTGGTGGGCAGAGCACAGCTTACTGGACTGTCAGTTTAAAAATCATAGAACACAAGCTGAGTTTTTGAACTGAAGATCAAGCCTTGGAACAAAATTTTCCTTTTTATTGAGGTCTGTGGTCTCCATCGAGAGACTGTGTCTGTAACTGGAAACTTTATTACATGTTTTAAATTACATCAAGAAGTGAATTAATCTCTGATTGAAGTAGAATGGGGAAAAATGATATTGAAATGTATTCTGAATCAGAATTCTCATTTTTATCAATCAGAACCTTTTTTTCAGGTAGCTCTGGACACCTGGAACAATAGTCAGGATGTAGAAGAATACAACTCAGCACTGACGACATCATGCTGTTTTTTTATCCAAGTGAAATGTTCAGCATTTTCAAACTCGTTCACTTTTCACTGGACAAATTCATAGTACAAATTGTGACTGTTATTTTTGTTTAAAATAGTACTGCAAAATTTAGAAAAAAACATTTAGGTTAGGTAAAATTACAGACAGTTAGGACTAAAACAAGTAATATAGAGTCAATGCAGTATCTATTTACATCTCCTTGTGAAGGAAAATCAAATGAAGTAGTAAAATGAAAAAAAAAAAAACAACCAAGTAACAAATTCCCAGGCTTTACCTGAATCTGAGCTCTGTTTCCTGCAGTTATATTAGAAACAGTCCAGCATGCTTCTTTTCTAATAGATTCCTTGGGACTACTAAGCAAGTGCAAGAGACACGGTAATGCAGAGCAGTTTAGGATGACCTAAAATAATTTCAAAATTGAAAATCAGGTTGTACAAGATATACATATATATACTGCCTAGTGCAATATACATATATATAAAAAAATACAACAGTGTTTTACAAAGGATTTCAAAAGATTTTGCAACACATTTTTATTATGCAAAGTGTCATATATAACATCCTGCAAAATTAAAGTGTTCAGTGCTGTAGCATCTGACTAGACAATCCAGCAATTTAAAAGAATCTGACTTCAATTAAATTCAGACCGAAAGACTGACAACAGCAAGACTAAGTAAGGTTGCTTAAGACTAAAATAGGAATGTCAACATAACTGACAAATGTACATCTAATTTGTATAGTTATTTGTTACTTTTTTTTGAGAGACAAAGTTTTCTATTTAATTCCGTAGCAAAATCCCCTCCTCTAGAGCTCACAATTATGCAATTAACACTTTTCCTTATGTTCTCTTTACACTAGTTCTGTCAGCCTCTAAGACACAGTTCCTTTTAAAGTAGGACCTGTCTTGCTATTTCCTGCATTGCTTCAAAATCAACTCTGTTGCCTAAAATTAATAAAATAAATCTTTGGAATAAATTACATCAGTAAGACCATCACATATAAACTCATGGACAAGTCAAGTATAAGCACAGTATAGAAGTGAAAACTTTGACTGCCTTTAAGACTGGAAAAAGGGGAACCGTAATAAATAATTGAACCCCCTGTAAGGAAGGGGAAAAAACCAAAACTGAGAAGCAACAGTCAAAGCACCATAAAGAAATGAAGCAATCCACTACAGATAATGCTGTAAAAAAAAAAAGTTCAGTTTCATTAACTTAATGTATAAAATAGCAGCCTGAACTGTCAAATCAACAACATCGATTTCTACAAAGCCTCTTTCAGTGACATATGCAGATACCTGTTCTGGACATGTATTTTGTCAGTTTTTACAAAATTCTGTCTTGCCAAATAATTTTTCTTAAATCAACTAGTCTTACCTGTGTTTGGATATCATCCCCAGTAACAATATTTCCAACTGCTCTTAATGCAGGGGATACCACCTTGTAATCATTATGCCTGGAGACAAATATTATATTGCTTGATATTACCAAGTGTTAAAGTATAATTTTGCATTTTCAGCAAACAACAGTTTACTTTGGATGCTAAATTTTTAGTTATCGAAAACACTGTATTACTTACTGCACTTTCCCCGCTTAGCCAAATTTGACAACTGCAACCCCAGAACTGAATTGCTGATTCAAAGACTGAACACCTCTATGGAACAACACAACTTAGAGCAATGTGTCCAGCAGATTCACTTCGCCCAGCTCAAGTATTATTAAATATGATACTGGAAGATGCATCATTCAATATCCACAGAAACAGATGGGGTGTTATGAGGTGCATATTAAAGCTTAGTAGGTTTTGTAAGCAAAATTCCCCCTTTTGTGAGTCAATAATCCTAGAAGCCAGTACATGAAGTCCATATTCAGCCACCTGACGTATTGGGGAAGGAAATTACTCAGTTGTCCTAGAGCTTCTATGGAAGAGAAAGTAACCTTACCCTCTCCTGACAGCTCAGAAAATGAGCTTTTCACAGGGAACTGTGCTGAGTTTTCAGTGCTGGGAACTACTGTCCCTGACCTGCTCTGCAGTCCCATGTGAACACAGGGATTTAGTCTCCCTTTCCAGGAAAACAATGAACCATAACCCAAACATATCAGAACAGTTCAAAAGTGGCTCTAGTCTGCCTCTGGACCTCATTGAGTCCAAGAACTGTCTGTATAGCAACTACATGTCCTAGAAAAGAAAAACAACAGTGAAATAAAATTAAAAAAAAAAAAAAATTAATTTACAATTCAAGATTGGTCTTCAGTCTTCACCTTTCTATTCCTTCATGTATATGAAATCCCACATTAAATTTTAAAGAATATAAAGGAATACTTTGGAGAAAACTTTTTCACTGTCAATGTCAGGAATAATTTCAGGAGCTGAGCAACTTAGCAAGCAGCTTAAAAGATTTCAGATTGAATTAATGTTCATCACTTTTCACAAAAATTAAGACTTCAGGTGAAAAACCACAGCTCAATTTGAATATTAACAGTACAATAAGACATTTATTTGATGAAAAGAAGACTTACATGAGCAGCTCTACCAATCTTCGACACACTCCAGAATCAATTACAGCTTGAATTTTATCATCAGGACCATCTGAAAGGTAAGAGAGGGCCCAGCAAGCATCTGCTAATACATCCGGATCACTGCTAAACAACAGTCTTGATAAAACATTTAAGCAAGGAGCAACCTAGGTTAAAGAAAAATATTACATAAAATTAGGTGTTCTGTACTTTTCAAGTTTCAGAGAACACTCTGCAAAGGCATAAATGTGCAAAACTATTTACTGCTCAAATACACGAGGTCATTAATGAATGAGGACCCAGGTAGAACACTTTCTGATTAAACTAGATATCCAATTCAAACTGGCAAATTGGATAAATTCTGATTCACAGCCTATTTATTGAGAGATACTGTATTAAGTACATAATTGTTCAGCTTAAACAAAAACCATCTGCTTTTACAGGTAACCAGATGATCAGGAATTACTGACATTGTTCTTAATCATTCAGGGAGAAAGAATCTCAAAGTAATAAAGGGTTGTTTTTTTTATTGCTGGCTTTGTAGGAGTACTGGCAGTTGTTTGTAATAACCAACTTGAGTAACTCACAGAACAGCCAACATTCACTGAACCGGTGAAACAAGCAATGTCTCATTTCAGTTCTGACTGCTGCTGTACCCTCTGGTCTTAATCTCTGTAGCTTCCACATAGAGCCAAATGAACTAGACCATCTTAACACCATTTGGAACCTGACAGGCTTCTGCTGTACAGCCTGGAAATTTCATATTCTTTACCTTACATGGGTTATGCAATTCAGCCCGTTACGTGTCCAACTGCTGCTACTGCAAAGGGCAAAAAGCAGAGGACCTATTTTTATTAGCAGCTGCCTATAGGGCATCCTTTTCCTGTGAAGTTTTGTATTCAAGCAGCAAAAAACCTTGTTTTTTCACTACCAGAACAAAACGCTACTAACGGATATAACTTAGGCAGAGTCATTGCGAGGTGATCAATTAACTGACATCAGTGGTTTATATTTCTTCAAGAATTAGTAAGTAGCAATAACAGTAATTACTAACTCATGAGGTAAACTGTCTCCAGATTAATGATCATTTAACCTCAGTCTCTTCTACCAGGATATCCAATGTTCAGCTCTTTTAAAGTCATTAACCTTACCAAAAATTAATTTTGTATTGAAAATAAGAAGCTAAAACTCCTACTAGTCTCTACAATTTTTATAGCCACATACTAGAGAGAAGAAGAAAAAAAAGGGGAGAACATATAGGCCCTCTCTGTCATCACAGTCTGATTTAACTGCATCTGATAGAGCAGGAAACTCAAAATTTTATTCATGCAGCATGCACTCACAATCATAGAACGAAAAAGAACCAAGGAAGCTTCAACTGTAACTCACATTCTCCACAACAGTTCTGGAGAAAATACAGCCCCAAATGGTTTAGTGTTGAATGTATAATTCATCCATCACTTCACACCAGTGTATGACTATTTGCATCAGACTATAGTCTCAAGTTTTTAAGTGATGTGATTTTATTCCTGATAGGTGCCAAAGTAGATGATTTTTCACAGATACAACTGATGGACAAGACTGTGTGATGACATTAAAAACATAAAATATATGTCTATATCCAAAGATTCTGTTTGTTATAAAACAGTATAAACATAAGTATTCTTTAGCTTTCTGGTGTCTCAAAATTACTACTTTATTATACCTTACTGAAGTCTGGAGGTGGGTTCTTTCCTCTACAAAGATTTGAGAGAGCCCAGACTGCATTTCTAGTTGTTGTAAGACGATTTGAATTTGTTAACAATCTGTGAAAGAGAGACGATAACAAAGAAAGTAATTTCTTAGTAAATTTTAGGTAATTTTATGTCTACTGTTACCCACAGAACATCAAATCAGGAAGAGAAATTCTATTATTGGTCACTAGTTTAAATTTATTTCTCTACACAGCTTACATGCTGCAACTATATTCTTAAAATCAACTGAATCTGAGCAGATTATTTTGCATGGATGTCTCATTCCCAAATCACATATATGCATGTAAAGTAAACAATTGCCTATATGAAAAATCATTCAACTAAACTTTTCCGAGGGTATTCAAAAGGGTCTAAGAGATACATAGGAGATGCAACCCTCCTTTGAATGACCTTTGATGTTTTCATTCAGAGAATGCAATTAATAATAATAAAAATAGTTCCATAAAACAGTTATAACTTTGAAGTTCTTATAAAAAATTAACATGTTACTTCTGTTTTTGCCAAACAGAACATAAAAGATTCAATACCTGAAAAATCAGGTTCACTTTCAGATACATAGCAAAATGTCTAAAATGTTAATTCTTTAAACCCTTGGTGAAGGTAATCTGCTATTCTAAGCCATTTTACAAATACTTTAAGTAATTTTACTACTTTAAGAGGTAACAAAGTGAACAACATGTCTGTTGTGCAAATTCTTCCCTGTGATGAAAATATGACAGTAAGCATATAGTAAATGCTAGAATGATATTCCTAGCGAAATCTTCTGGTGGAAAAAGCTCACGTAACAACTAACTCTGACAGCTCATCTCAACAAGCAAATGCATAAATAGGAAGACAAGAGCTTGGAGCTACTGGACTAATGGGGAGAAGACAGCCTATTGCCAGGCAGATGGAATCAGACAAATACAAGTGGGAATTAAATCATGTCTCCCACCCTATACATCCAGAAATCTGGCAACACAGAGCTGACAAAATACAAAATGTCATACCTGTGAAATTACACTTTTCTCCTTTTGCAAACATTGAAAAGCTTCCAATCATGGACTAATTAATTAAAGGCATGCATGAAGCTCATGTAATCCAAAACATTAGACTGCTTCTTTTTTATTATATTGTTATGATTCTCAACTTAAAAAAAAGCTTATATTCTTTTCCAGTAAATTCTAAGTTGAAGTTCATATTTATCTATGTACAATACATTATAGTATTAATTTACAATACTTACTCCAAGAGAGGTGGCAATATTCCACAGTTCAAAACAAAGTCTCTGCATTCTGCATTATCACCAGCAATGTTCCCAAGAGCCCACACTGCCTAAAAATGCAAAGCATCCAAGTGAATTTATAAATGCTTGCAAACCAACTTTTACAGATCATCTATACTTTTTACAGCAAATATTACAGAACAGAGAAAAAAATCTATGAGGGAAAAAATACAGTAGCAGTAAATTTTTATGTTCCTGGAAGCAGATCAACTAGCTAGTAGGCAAATGGGGTGCAAGGCCTCTCTAACCCCACACATCCCAGAGAAGACATTAATAAATGAATTTTAAGCAGTTAAAAAACCCCTCAAGAACATAGTTACCTGCTCCTGTACATCTTCATGCTCTGAACTAAGCAACTTAATAAATATGGGAACAGCTCCAGTTTCAATTACAACTTTGGTGTGTAAGAAAGTTCCAGATGCTATGTTTGTCAAAGCCCAAGCTGCTTCAAACTGTTGAGGAACACAGACAGTCATGTTAAACCACTCAGCAGTAAAACTTAAAATCATGACATGAAGCTTGACAGGAATTTCAAAAGTTAATTTTCCAACTTTTTTTCCTTTCCACTGAAATGCAGTTACTATTCGACCACTCTCTATACGATAAAATACTTGGCATTGACAAAATCTCTATTTAGCAAGAACCTTCAGTAATGACATTATTTTTAGGTTTTGGCTTACAGCACTAAGAAAGATTTCAAGTCACTATTAACTAGTAAAAATACCTTTCGCTTACTCAATATTAAATCTTCCAGTATGAATATCCACAAGGCCCAAGTGCTATTCCCATGGGGGAGTAGACAGAACTAGTTACTCCTACCGCTAATTAGATATTTTTCAGAGATTTTCTAAAAGGGTTTCAAACAACCCTTTCAGTTTCCTGTATTTTATTTTCTAAGATTTCACCTGAAAAGTGCTACAGTATACTCAACACTAACAGGACAGATTCTGCTTACACATCATTGCTGACGATCTTAATACATATACACCACTCTGTAAATCCTCTTGAACACCTTCTGTTTTCAACACCCAAGTTTTTGTCCAGCTGAATACATGACCCTAAAGACTACTATGAAATTCACAAAGTCAAGTCACATTTTTAGCAGCAATAACAAAAACATATGGCTTCAGTGGTGAAATATAATTATATTTGGCCAAAAACCCCCACCAAACAAAACGTGCCCTCCAAAGCTCTTTTGGAAGGTTTCTAATCCCATTCCAAACCCCCAATCAGTACCAGCCAAACTCACTTGCAGAGTGTAATTTTCACTCCTCTCTAGAAATTTCACAAATCTCTGTACTACTCCTGGTTTTTGTATAACTTCATCTATAGGTGGATTAGGCTCTACGGAATAAAAACAAACATATCTGTGTAAACAGACCAAATAAATTACTTCTTCAGTACGACACAAAACATGCACGATTTGTAGTTTCTATCATAATTTAATTCAGTCATTTTATTTTCAAAGGGAGCAGTTACAAACTTTTCACTTGAGAAGACTGCAGGAACTTTTCTGTGAAATGCTACAATTTAAACACCCTATTATATATAGTAACAGTAACACATACTGTTATCCATTGGCACTTTAGTAACACATCACAAAACACCGTTCCTTCAACCAAAAGCTCAGGTGGGTGGACAAGCAATTACGACTGGACACTATTTAAAAAGACCAAGCACACCTTTACCTATCATGCTATACACATACCAGACTCCACTTAAGACTGCATGTTTTATGGTCCCAACAAAAACAAGTTACAACTCTTCTTTGCCACCATGTAATTTTTTCCCCCTTGAGTACAGAATGAGAATGAGAAGCTGAATCACTATAACAATTACTCTAAATGTTAGTGTGCAGTTAGTTACTATCCTGGACACCTCAATCAAAACATCCTTGTTTTTTCGCTTTGTCTGAAAGACTTAACATTAAAATAATGAAGATTTCAGTATTTAGCCATTAGGTCAGAAGATATTTGGCAGTTTCTTTATAAACAGAACTACAAGTTTCTGCAAGCTCTATTTAAAAATAAACCATAACTGGAGGTTAACTGACTCTAATTCATAATAACACAGAAGGAAGCAAACAGAAAAACCAGGCAGTTTACCTACCTTTAGATAGCAATTTTCTGAATTTCTGAGTTGCTGTGAGTTGTTGATCGGGATCATCTGAAAAAATCATCTGCACCATATCTACTGTAATAACTTCTTCCTAAAAATGCAAGGAGGATTTCTTATGTGTAGTACTATGCACACTAGTAGATAACATTCTAAACACACTCTAAACTATTTACCTCTGGAATAGGTACAGTAGAGCTGATGTCAGGATCCTGAATTGGGCTTTCTACCATAGATTCTTCATTCCCCGGAAGAGAAACATTTCGGCGTTTAAACAACTGAACAAAGGAGAAATTTTTGGGAGACATTAGAACTTACCAAAGCATGGGTACTGCTGGCATACACTTGATGAAATTATTTTCACCAATATCAGACAAAGAATTTTAACTACTGACGTTCCTATTCATCCATGCAAGAGGAATTCTATATAAAAATTTAGATAACATAAACGAGAAAAACACTACCATATCTATATCTTGATAAACTCCACAGCAACACTTCAGATAGAGATTTAAAACTAAATTCTTTTGTTTTAAAGATCCATACATTTTTTCACAAGGAAAAGAAGATACAGACCTTTTTGCTTTTAATCTTTTACCCCTTATAATTACCATTCATTCTAATCAAGAAATATCATTCAACAAGCTACTTTCTGCTTTGTTAGTTTATAGGCTAAAATCATCAACACATAGGCAATGTTCATGTTTCAGCACACTGCATTCCTTCCTTCTACAGAAGACTACTAAGCAGCACCTGTATTTCATACCCAGTCAAGGAAAGATTAAACCAGAAACATTATTTTACAATTGTCTGCACACACAGCCTATGCTCAGAATACATACCAGCACTGTAGTGTTTATTAAACTATATTCAATGAGTGCCCCTTCATTTTCTGGCATACAAGCAAAACATTCACATTGACCTGCTCACTTCTAGAAACCAAACCTAAATTTTTATCTTTATTTCAGTACTACACTTACAACTACTCTAACTAACAATTCTAAGAATATTACATTTGTACCTTTGAAAAGAAATAATAGACCCTTGGCCCATTGACTAAGACTTCACCTGTAAGCATAATAATGAAACCACCTACTAAATCCTGACAGTTTTGTCCCTCTACATGTCTACAGACCTAGGTTTGCGCTGTTGTACATGTCCAAAACTGCAGAACAACTCCATATTTACATTCAGCTCTATTTCAACAGGAATATAAACCAAGGCACTCTCTCTCATGTTCGACACACTTATGGATTTGGCACAATTCTGGACACAAAACAACTACAGAATCCTGAATGCAAATGAGGCTTAATTCCACTTAAACCCACAACAGGAGAAGAAACAATATTCCACTTTTGGAAGACCAGCCACTCTTTCCAGCACTCAACAAGGATAGAGAAGCTCTTGGTTGAAAAGTATAAACTTTTTGGTCTATCTACCAGTTACAATTTCTTCTGGAGCATAAGCAGTCTCATCTCCCTGCATAAACTCATTCTCTCCAAGTCAGGAAGAGCTGAAAAACACCAGTCTAACAAACTAAGATCAAGGAGAGCATAATAGTTGTCTCATCGTTACAACAGCCACCATGAGAGAGGAAACACCCATTATTTTCATAATCTATCTAGTGAGCATTTACTACAAAATACATAAACAAAGCTTTCAGCAGGAACTGCAGTGCAGTTACCCATTCACAGGTAAGTGCTCCAGTACCATACCACTTCTGACTCTTACCCATCTGGCCCAAATAACTGACATTCTTTTTCCATGCACCACTTTCCCAGTAGAAGGGTAAGCATTCCCACCCAGGAGCAGACTGTGGATCAGAGCCTGGGACACTCTCTAGATTGTGTGAGACAAACTCATCCTTTTTTAGACCAACCAGAAAAACAAACTACATTCCTCACCCTCCTGGCAAGAAACTACTAAGCATTTTGAGAAAAGGAATTATCACAAACTATTAAATTATACAGTGTTCCATGTACTCTGATCACTAAAAATTCAATGAGAACAACTGCAAATATTTATATAATAGTTCAGGGACACTAACTGGTAGCCACACTATTAAGTTAATGTAGAAGAGCTCTTGGGCAACTTGAAGCGTGGTATCAAACATGAAAATAATCCTCTCCCTTCAAACAGCAAAACTTTGACCCAGACTCTAGAAGAGAATGCAAGGTTTCAAAATCTTACTTGAAATATGAGTGTTCTTCCAGTCTGTTTGAATCTAGATTATGGATCTCTCCTCTGTGTGCCCTAGTAACTTAAAAGGGCTTCTGTTCATTTTTTTTATGATTCTATTGAGAGGTGCCTGGTACTTCCCACAATTCCAAAGAAAACAGACATTCAACCTGGCACGCTAGGATTCTACTCCAGAGGATGAGTCTGCTCAAGTTCTTTCAGGTTCCTGAATATAGCTCCACAAGCACTGAACAGTTAACAGCTCACCAAGATACTTACCTGCTCTTCTCTTTTCTGTTTCCGAAGCTGGATTCCTTCCTCCTCCCTTCTCCTGCGCATTTCTTGGGGATTAAGTGCATTATTCTTGTAGCTTTTCATTCTGAAGTTATCTTTACCCGGGCTTGCCATGTTGTCTATTGAAAAAACGAAAAATTACTCCAAAAGGCCAAACCTGCCATTTCTTGTTCTATGAAAATATTTACAGCAGCCGCTATATATTCCTGCATCTGTTTGCAATACCCAGTTCATCAATAAAAATATTTAATGTAAAAATCACAGAAAAATCTATGCATAGATAGGCATTTCTAAACCGCAGATTAAACTATAGTTCATTTCAAGGATCAGATACATCATTAAAGGACATAAGCTACTGTAAGAAGAAACTATGCACCTTACTGAAAAACAAAAAACAAAGATATTATGCTGCTAAATTTTGATTCTGTCAGCAAGCAAGCAAAGAAATTTCCTTCCTTCTCTCATAAAGATGACACTAAATGTATTACAAATAAGGACAAACCTGAGAAAAAAAACCTGCAGTAACTATTGCTTCATTTAATACCTTATGGCACTGTTTCTTTACTTTCATTATCTCAAAAACATAACAGAATCTAAGGGTTATGCTTTTCCTTCTGAACTGTGCACAGAAAAATAATTAAGGGTCAGTAGCACCCAGACAAGCATATTTTTTTCCATTTTAAACTAACAAAATTGTTCACTCACTCCAATAACCAGCTCTTTTAATGGATTTAGAGAATAAGAATCTGACTGTCATTTCAGGTATATCAGTTGTGGAAAGATAAAAGTAATAGTTCATGATTCTGTTACCAGAGTGATGAAACTGAGTGGAAAACGTTGTTAATAGCATAGTGCCTTTTTTTCAAGCTAGAACTGTAGCCTTCATCTGAGAAACAACTGTTAAAAACATGATTCAAGACTCTACATAAACTACCACTTGTCTGGAATTCTTCTACAAGGAGAAAATATGTAAACTACAGCTCTTGAGCTATGCACAATTGTCTAGCAACTTCCATGCTGAGACAATTTGTTTTCAGATCTGGGGTTTTTGTTTGTTTTGTTGTTTTTTGGGGTTTTTTTTAATCAGCAGTATCAAGGACTGCTAAGCAATAAACACAAGCTATGAGAGGAAAACAGACTGCAGATTTAGGCTGACATCAAGATGACACTCCAAGGACTCAGCTGCGTGTTTCACCCAAGTATTTGCTTCACAAGAACCTAAGTAAACTGCTGACATCTCTGCATCACAATGCTAAGTGTGCCACTGCCTAAGGCAAATTTCTAGCAATAGTCATGTAACTTTATTTTCCCAACAATGCTACTGGCTTATCTAGTCCTAGAACACCATCCCTTTTTTAATTGCTCATGCCTTGCTAATTTAGTTGTGCAAATGAAACTGTCAGGCCAAGAAATGGACTGAACAAGAGAAGTGCACATTCAAAGTAACCTAATCATCAGCTCTGTAAAGAGTTACAGGTTAACTGGAAGGAAGGTCTCATCAAAACTGTTTTTAAAAAGAAAAGCCTAGAAATTTACGGCTTCACTCGCCCCACAAGGCTTTTGATATAGACATTATAAGAGCAAGAAGACTGACAGTCCCTGGTTTCACACCTTCTGCATCTAGATCCAAGCAAGCCCGCACTTCTGTGCTACAAAACTACACCCATTTTAACACCAAATCCCTCCACCCACCACATCCTGCATTGCGCCCACTTGTTGTACATCGTCTAAGATCTATCATACTACTTTTTTTTTTAATCCTTCTTGTTTAGGGATAGCCATAACGCTCCCTAAACACGGCGCCTCGGCGTCCCTCCGCCCCATCCCCGTCCCGACGCTGCCCACAGGCACCGCACCGGCCCAGCCCGCAACGACTGAGCAGTCCGAGACCATCGGGACAGGCTAAGCTGTCAGTCCGAGAGGCCGGGCATCCACCCAGCCAGCCAGCCACCCACCCAGCCCGGCTACACACAGCGAGGAGCGAAGCTCTTCACCCATGTCCTCGGCAGAAGGGATGGAAAGCCCCCGCAATCAGCAACGGAGGAGGGAAGGGGGAGGACGGCAGAGCCCGCTTGCTTGAGGAAGAGGATACCCCGTCCCAGCCCCCACCGAGCTGCCGTGCGGGCAATGCCCCACCGGAGCCAGCGGCAGACCGGCCTGCGCCGGGGAGTGCGACTGCATCGGGGACCCCGCCCCACAAGAAGTGCAGCCTCTGCTGCCCCTATCCGCCGACTCTCAGCCCTTTTCCCTCCTTACCCATCGCGGCGGACACGCCCGACGCCCGGCGCCCGGCGCAGTCCAAACGCAAGATCCCCGCTCCAGAGCGCTCCGCACCGGCAGCCGACACCGACGCAAGATGGCGGACACGGCCCCGCCGCGCGCCGCACAGGCCGGGGGGCGGGGCCCGCC
>VZTX01028795.1:25691-266881 GCA_013400915.1 Pardalotus punctatus | reverse complement strand
GGGGGGGCGGGCCCCGCCGTTCCCAGCAGGCTCTGCGCGGCACGTGCCCGCCCCGGGTCGGCGAACCGCACTTCCCAGCGGGAAGCGCGCTAGGGGGGTGTGGGGTGTGCTGCACTGGGCGGGAAGGCGGAGAGCGGGCNCGCTGCCCGCTCTGCGCCGCCGCCGCCGCGGGCTGCGACGAACTCCGCCGGCACATCGAGACGGCCCACCCGGAGCCGGGCCCGCCGGGCTCCCGCCGCCCTGAGGCACCGCCCGAGTGCCCTTTCTGCGGGGAGGCGGCGGGGCGGGAGCTGGAGGAGCACGTCAGGGTGCGGCACGGGCACCTGCTGGGCGCCCCGGGCGCAGGTGAGCGGCGGCGGCAGGGAGGGAGAGTGAGATATCCCCACGGGGGTCGGGGGTGGCAACGGAGAACCGGCCGGGGGGACAAAGTTGGAGCAAGGAAAACAGTTATTTACGTACTGTGTTTTATTTTAGACGGGATCAGAATTTTGTCTAACTGGCCAAAGTAGCTGGTTGGTATTTCAAAAACTCAAAGATGGCATCTCTGCTAGTGGGTAGAGTCCCTTAGAAGGCTTGCATTTGCGATGTAACAAGCTATATATACACTGACTTGATAAATGATTATTAGGATGCAAAATGTGCCAGTACCACCCTGCATAATCTATGGTTTAAATGTTTTTCTTAACAAAAAACCCCACAACAACACACCAACCCCACTCCCCAGGTCGTAGCATTGAACAACATTTTGCTTCCACGGGTGCAAATAATGCAGAACTTGAATAATTTACTTGCCTGCATGCCAGTTTCTACTTTAAAAATAGCTGTATTAAGGGTGTTTAGGATTTTCATGTATTTAGCATGTTTCAGAAAACTGTGTTTGCAGTGTTATGTTAAATGCTGCTGGTGAATTTAGATGATTACATTTAGCTGGGACAAATGCCTTCCAGAAACTGCTAGTACAGGATATCAATTCCTGTGTGAACTTTACCTATACTATGTGGTACCCTCAATAATAATTCTAAAACTGCAGAAAGAAAATGTATTTGAGGAGATGCAGAAAGATGAACAAAATAATAATGACAGCTTTTTTTCCTTTGTTCTTTCAGCCCACAAACTGCTGTGTTATTTTATTACATGAAAGTTAAATTTATATAAGAAAATATTCTTCTGTTAGCAGAACACATCTTTTTATTAGTGGTTTGATATTTCAGACTAAGCATTTCTTGGTACAAATATTATTGTAGCAAATTGTGATCTGTAAGTTCAATGGGGCAAAACTTAATTGAAAGGAGAATATGTCTTAAAATTTTCATGTATTTAAATACAAATTAAGTAATTAAGAGAGTAACAGCTGTTTAGAATTTGCTGCCTTTCACTGGGGAGTTTCAATGGCAACACAAATTTCACTGCTGTGTATATGTCTTAGACTGTATATCATTTAGGGTATGGTTCTTGCGAAAAAACCTCAGGAATTGCATTAATCAAGAAACTGCGTTTCTTTTTCAGACACAGGAAATGGTGAACAGCTATATGAATGTCCTATGTGTAGTCTTACCTGTACAAACATTCAGATTCTTGAAGAACATGTGGATTTACACTTAGAGGAACATAACTTTTCCGAAGGTACATGAAAGGATACAGGCTTGATAGTACTTGAAAGCATTTGCAAATACTTGCATGTTGTAGTATAAAATCTCACATGAAATTTAAAATAAATATTTCTGTATTTAAAAGGAACTGGACTCGTGTGTAATGAAGTTAGCATAGTTAGGTCCTATCACTTGCCCAAGTGCTCTACTTAGTTACCATGCTAAAAGGAATCTTTGTCTATGCATGGTTGTTAACTAAATTAACTGCATATTAGCCAAAAGAAAAATGTAGCGCAAAAAATGTTTAAAAGACAGCAGTATTATATTTGTTTTTATAGCTGTATAGAAGGTTTACATAATTGGAATTTACAATGACATGTTCCACTGTGATGTGTTGAGAATTTATAGCTTGTGAAAACTTCATTTTTTTCTCATTTCTTTTCTGCAAATACTTTGCTGATTCATTAGTCATAGCATTAAAAAAAAAAAAAAAACAACAAAATTAATTGTATTTTATAGTGTGGCTAACAGGTTCCTTCTTCAGTTCTCTGTTCATAAATTTTTGTCACTTCCTTATGAGACTGCTGGCAATGGTCCTAGAAGCTAAGAAGTGTGTGGTATTAAAGGAACTGTGACTTCTTGCTAACAGTGAAGTGAAACATGGTAAACAAAAGCTATCTTCTCAGTGGAAGAGGTACATGCATTATTTGCCAAGTAATTGCTCCAGTAACTGCATAAACTTTATTCAAGTCAAGAGTCTGAGTTGGTAGACTGAATGTGGTCAGTCCTGTTCAGTGTTCGTTGCTAATAGCTCAAAATAATGTGGGGTGCATCTCCTAAAATTAATGCCCAGTTCTGTTTACATATGTCTGCTTAGAAAGGAATCTTTAAAAATTAAACAAATGATCCCTCAAAGCATTACTAACCTCCTGAGCAAGTCCCCTCACTTTGGAATGTTTTTCTGGGGTAGGTGGAAACATTAGAGATCTGGAATTGGCTCAGCAACTCCAAACTGAAGAACATGAACGGCAGAGATCAGAAGAAGAGAAGCGAGAGAGGGAAGAATTTAAAAAGCTGCAGGTACACTATTGTTTCTAAATGGTGAACTTACAAATAGCTGTGCCTTCAGAAGCTGAGTATCTTGGAATTGTAATGTCCTGGAATGGCCATACCAGGTCAGATCTGTGCAAGTCACATAGTCTGTGTTGAGGTAATGGTGCAAGGATCGGTTGAAAGCAAATTTGGTCTCTTGGCAACACTGATCCTGGTGGAGGTGCTGGACATCACAGCCTTGAGCTATTTGGCTTTACTGCTTTGAGTGGTGCTGGCTCAGGATGGGGCTGGCTGCTCCCTGTGCTTGCTGTTCTGCTCTCCCAGCACACGTACTGCCTGTACTCCAGCCAGCTCTAGTGCTCTGCCTTGCAGTGCAGCCTGGAGCATATTCCCTGCCAGAATGCCAAAGGCTTTGAGCATCCTGGCTGTCCTCTACTGGAGTACCATCACCTGTTCCAGGTCCTGCTTCCCTCTGTCTCCCATCTCTCAGCCCTGGTAACTCACTTCCCACTCTCACTACCTCCTTGCCAGACTGCCTCTGTGCTAATGGCTATGCCAAGAGGCAGCAGAGGGATGTACCTACTCTTCCAGGTGTGGCTTTCCTAGTCCCACATTCATATTCAGGAATGAAGCTTGGCCTTCAGCTCTAAAATACTTGGAATTCTGAAGTTTTTATGTCTCACCACTTTTCAAAGTTACTGATAGTGATCTTGAGAAACTGCATGCACAAAGGATGAATTTTAAAAATGTGAGTTAAATCATGCACATTCCATCCTTAACAGAGACAGTATGGCTTGGATAATTCTGGTGGCTTCAAGCAGCAATTTCTAAAGAATATGGAAAGAGAAGTTGATAGAGGAAGGATGCAGCCCTTTGAATATCATAAGAGAAAAGCTGACATGTTGGAAAGTTTGGCTTCTGGTATAGATGATGGGAAAACTAAGACCTCAGGTAAAGATGCTGAAATTATACAACTAAAATTGTACTTTTAAGACCTAGATTGTAGTGACCAAACCAATCTTTAACAAAACATATAATTCATTGTTTAGTTTTTGTTGTGTCCTTGTTCTAAACCTTATTTTCTAGATCAATCTGTATTGTTATAGTCCTAAACTAATAAGAAAATTAAATCTTGGTATATTTTAAATCTCTATTCTAACCTGATGGCTGTTTTTGCTTAGGAACGAAGTCATCTGGTTAAGGGCACAAATAACAGTATGTATCAGAAGACGCAAATGACTTATTACAAACTGGTTGCCCTTGACTCTATGCTTTTTTACTACTTAGTACTCATTGGTTCTTAATCCGGTGTAGCTGTTCAAATTTGCGGTAGCTTTTTGTCTTGTGTTTCTGTTAATTGTTATATTGTGTAAGCTGGTTGCAGGTAAGCGCAGTCTTCATCTGATTACAAAATCCGAGAGAGGACTGGGAGGAGTAGACATCTACTTGATACATCTTCTTTTAAATGTTTTATTGTTGGTGCAAAAACATAGGGCAGATGGATTTCTGTGTCCCTTTCAAAAGGCTCCCTTGTCTTTACTTTTCGAGACCACAGTTCAAAGGTATTTTAGCCTATGGTGGTTCTGGTTTACAAAAATATTCCCTTGGTTCCTGACAGGTAAAAGAAACTTTCTTGTGTAAAATGGAGTGTGTAGAAATAACACATTTAAAGTTTTTATTCTTGGTAATGGATTAGATTTCGGAGAGGTTCTTAGAAAATAATTTGTGGTGACTATGTAATAATTCTCTTCACAACAGCATTGCAATGAAGGGCCTTTGAGTATTTGCATATATGAATTGGAGAGAGCATTCCCAAGCATATTCCTTCTTGTAACAAAGGAGAACTTGGAATATCCTGCAAGTGGATTATTTTAAAATAGTTACAGTAATTCTCAAGTTCTTTTTTTTATTTTTAATTTTTTTTATTTCCCCTCTTAGTTTCTCCAGGAAAAATAAGTTGGGGGAAATAAAAGGTTTACATAGTATGCAGAAGTATTTCCATGTTTTCAAGGGGATGTTGTACTGGAGGTGGCAGGGGCATAGGAATGCTTTATTGGTGACATATACTTTTTCTATATATTTGTAATAGTTCCTGTGACTATCAGTTTAAAATTTAGTCCAAGCTGTTCAATTTAAAATAAAATTTTATAGCAGCAGTGAAAAATAGATTTAGTTTTGAAAACTTCATAGTACATAAATTCATCAAAGTAAAGGCCACTGAAATTAAATAGGTGCAGTTTTGTGACTTGGGGTCTAAATGTAACACAGGATCACTTAAAAGTTTTAAAATAAATTGTATTAACCTGTATCTGTTCCAAGCTGGGGAAAGAATCTTCCGGTAAATTTTGTAGTTCATTTTACAGATAAACTTTATATTTTGACTTTTTAGGAGTCATTGAAGCACTGTGCAAGTACTATCAGAATGAGAACAAAGATGTGAGGCGTGTGTGGCTTTCAGCAGGAGTAGATCACTTCCACTCATCTTTGGGCGACAGAGGCTGGGGTTGTGGTTACAGGAATTTCCAAATGCTCCTTTCCTCACTGTTGCAAAACAGCTTCTACAATGACTGCCTGAGAGGTATTAAACAAAATGCTGTTTATTTCACGTACCTTGGATGACAAGCTGCTGACAGATGTTTTGCCTTTTCATTTACACAGCAAGTCTTGCAAGGTCAATGATACCTATTAAATGATTGTTATATCACTGTGACTTAGTGTGAGAGAGTCAGAGGTGAATACTGGCAAGACATGATGTGGTTGAAGTTCTGCCTTTAGTTTCTTTGGTACATCTTTGTAACATCAACTTGCCTCTTATAAAAAAAGCTGGGTATTTTTATTTAATAGACTATTTCAATCACTGTAACAACAATTCAAAAGCTTTTCTGTTCCAGATACTACACTAATTCCTAGTATACCAAAGATTCAGTCCATGATTGAAGATGCCTGGAGAGAAGGTTTTGATCCTCATGGGGCATCTCACTTCAACAACAGATTACATGGTTCCAAAGCATGGATAGGAGCATGTGAAATTTATTCACTGTTAACCAGTCTCAGGATAAAGTAAATATTGCTTTTTGTTGTTGTTATTTTAAGTGATTTTAAGTGCTGAATTACCCTATAAAGATTAGGATTCCCAGCTGTGTGATGACAAAGCCACCTTAGTGACTAAATTTGACCAATATATAACCAGATCTGATTTAATGCAGCATGAACTGCATAACTACTTACACGTACATGTAACTACTTATAGGAGGTACATAAACAGAATAACTACTTAGATCATTGAGACTTGATGCAGAATTATGCCATGTATGCATAAATTCAAACATATTTTTTAAAAACTTCATTTCTCTAAAAGTTTCTTCTCAAGAAGAATCTGAATTTCAGCTATTTTCTGTGGCTTTTAATTGGAGTCTCTAGTGTTCTTGTATCACATACAAAAAAAAGTAATATTAATTTTTTCAAGCTTCACAACCTCTTGTTAGGCTGGACAGAGTAGAGCACTTTTTGTTAAATAATAAGTTTTCCAGTTTGGAACAGAATATGTTGCATTGCTTTGTAATTGTGTGTCCCCTACTCCTGTATTTAAAAAATTAAAAAAAAAAAAAGAGTGGTAAGGACCACTTGGTGCAGGAGGAAGGGACCCAGAGGTGAAAAAGTTGTTTTAACAAACAACCTGCTTGAAATTTTATTCTTGTTTTCATTCTCAATGTTTTCTAGGTGCCAAATCATTGACTTTCACAAACCCACTGGCCTTATGGGTACACACCCTCGTTTGTTTGAGTGGATATTGCATTACTATTCTACAGATAGTGAAGGTGGTGCAAAGGTGGTGTGTACTTCCAAGCCACCTATCTACTTGCAACATCAAGGTCAGTGCAACAATATGCTGGTTTCTTACTACTCTCTCTTTATATGTGCTGCAGTTCAGAGCAGCATTTTTTAGGTCTTCATTGAATTGAAGGCATGGCTTTATTTCCTGTAATTTTCTTATTTAGTAAGATCAAGTATGTAAAGTTTGTGTTCTTATTGGATGGAAGAGCTGAATGTGATTGGGATCTCAAGTTTTTGACATGTACTCTTTACTTAGAACCATCTTCTTAAATTTCAAGTAGTGCCTTCCTTGATCTAAAAATCAGTCATATGTTACAAGGAAGTAAATGGGGTTTATGTGTTTTTAAACCACTGAAACTCTTATTTTGGTATTAGGTCATAGTCGTACTGTTGTTGGAATAGAAGAGAAGAAGAACAAAAGCTTATGTTTGCTACTTTTTGACCCGGGATGTTCTTCCCAAGAAATGCAGAAATTGCTGAAACAAAACAGTGATGGAAATGCTGTCAAACTACTTCGGAAATTTGTGGGTAGCCTAAAAGAAAAGCAATACCAGATAGTGGCTGTAGATGGGGTGCTCTCTTTGGAAGAGAAAGCGGTAAGTATCTCAGAAAATAGTTTCTGTTTGTGAAAATCTAAGACCATCTGCATCTCTTCTTTAAATGCTTATGCATATATAGTTGCATGGTGGATTTTTTGCATCTCTTCACTTTCCTTGTTCTTTTTCTCTCCTGATTTCTGCTTATATAACCCCAGGATATCAAAACCAAAAACATTTTGCATATAAACGGATGCCACCTTGATGCAACTGACAACTTCTAAGTCTTGTATGAAGCTTTCAGCTGTTTGCAGGTGTAAATTAGGCTTTTTTAAACTTCTCATTTTCTTACAATGTTTTCTCCTAAATAATTTACTGTGAGTATATAAGTTACTTACAAACACTCATAGTGCAAAATTACGTTCAGAGGTTTGAGCTGTTGAAATTTTTATAAATCCTATCTCTGCATTTGACTTTGGGTGTTTTACCTTTTTGAAGACCTTTAGAAGTTTTCAGTTGATTGCCAGATGTGTTTTTTGTTTCTTAAGCTTTTTCTTTCCTACACTAACAAATTGATTCAGAGGACCCGTGTTCCAATTCTGTGGTGTCTTATCAAGACTGTTCTGCATGTTCAAACTTCAGGGCAGACTTTTATTTAAACTATGAAATAACTGCCAACTGAATCATTTGCTTAGCTGTATTTAATATGTCTATGTTGAAATGAGGTGTTGTCTTAAGTGTTTTCTGGCCCTGAACATGTCAGAAATACCATGAGACATGGCCATCCTCTCCTCCTACTGGAAAAAGCTTTAAAATTCAGGGCACAGTGAAAGCAAGTGCTGTTTCAGATTTGGCAAGGGAGTGTGTGTTAATTTGGTTTTGGTTTGCCACCTTTTTTTCCTTCTTTTCAAAGATTTGGTTTATATTTAAAAATATCAGTTGTTTAGCATGTAGTCATGAAAGCTTCCATTTAATTAAGATGAAATGTAACCCCTTATACTTGTTAAGATTACTAAACTACTAATTTGGAAGAAGCTCTTTCAAGTGCTGGCTTTGTTCATTAAAGTACTTTCTTTTCCTCTCCCTACCTATTTTAGGCTTGCTGCCGTGCGTCTCAGGTCTTAACATCAGAGAAGATTCCTTAAAGGATACCTTTGGAACCTGCTTCTGGAATGTGCTGGGTGCAAAACATTAGACTTCTGTACCATGGACCATAACTCAACAATTTTTAGACTTAAACTATGTCTCCATAAATGCTTGGGAGCTCTGGGGAAGCACGACACTGGGGTAAACAACTTGTAGTTTCTGTGTTCAATCAAAACTCTTGACATCCTGATACAACTGTAACTAAAGTGATGCAGTCCTTTTATTACTAGAAAATGTGTTATTTTCTTAGTTGCTTAAATTAGCAACACCTAATGTCTTGTAGCAAATTCTGCTGTTGTTAATGAGAAGTGGATAAAGATACTATGGAGCTATTTAATTGGAGTTCCTGGTCATGGTTTACCTCTGTAAATGTGTTTATGTTGCCACTGTGACCAGTCCTCTATTTCTTCACAATTCAGTCTGTTCCACCAGGGATTAGTTTACTAGTGAACTTATTTTCAGTTAGCTAGCTTCTCTACATGTCTACGTCTACTTTAAACATGAACACATATGCTTAGGAGGTGGGTCAGTGTTGGCATTGGCTAAGAAGGCTAAGAACACAGTGTCCAGGATAGAGTGTGTATGATTTGGTGCTGTGCAAGACAATCCTTTGGGGTAGAGGAAGAAAATATTCCTTTTGTACCATGAATTAATAAAATTAATATATTTTTTTAAAGTGTCTATTCCATCTTCATCTTTTTTTTTAATTTCTGCTTTTGGTATGTTTTATAATGTAAATCCCAAAGGGACATTTGAACTGCCTTTTGACTAGGGGCTCTGTTGTGCAGGGTTAATGCCATTTAAGACACTGCAGCTGTCTGCTGAAACAAGTACCTTGGGTGTTTGAGGTACTTTACTGTACCCAGGCCATGCTGCTCTGGTTGAATGTAAGAGCCCTGCCCCTCCAGGAGGGCAGCTGAAGGCTGCAAGGGATGGTTGAGTGTGTTGCAGGTAGCACAGGGTCTCTTGGCTTTAGCAGATGTTATCATGTCATGGCATCCAGTTATTGTAAATTGGAGCTTAGATACATCCCTTTCATTTAGACTGTCCTATGTTGACACCTAGATACAAGTGTAAGAGCCTTACCAGTAACCTGTTTCTCATGTTTCATGTGCTTTGCCAATAAGAACTTGTCATTTTTGGAAGTAATAAAGCATGTGGACATGCAAAGGTATTACAACCCATAAATCATTGTTTTTTCTGAAATATGCATGAAGTTTAAAAAAAGTTACAAAAATGCATTCATTTCAGTAGGTATGTAGAAGTGGCCTATAAGCTGTGAAAGGTTTAAATACTTGGGACACTAGAGTGGCTCAGTCTAGGGAGAGAGCTTGTGCGAATTGGGGGACTATCAGCTCCCATATTAGCCCGCATCTGTGATGCATGTCCAATGGATGGAAGGAAAGAAAAGGACAGGGCCAATAATGCAATCATAATTTGGATGCAAAATCCCTAGGCTTTGCAGCATACTTGAAATTGTACTCCTGCAGCACCTTGAGGTAGTAGGCACCATCCTCTGAATTTTAACAGAGCTCTGGCACCAACTATGTGAAACACTCAGCCTTCAGTTCAAAACTAGATTTGCTCTTGTCATAGTGCAGTGTTGCAACTCACTATTTCCTCCCTCCATCCATTACACTGCATGCTTTGGACTGAGGCAGTTAAAAACAATATACAAGAAAGGTTGTCAGCACCAGGATTTTAAATTACTGTAATTCTGTCAAAACTTGTGAATGGGATTTTATATACTTAGGAAGAATTAGTTTTTAATCTAATCCGAAATACACAAGCAAATTTAAATATCCCACATAAACCTTTTCCACCAAAAAAACCCTGTTCACTTCAGCAAATTAACACAGACACAGAGCCAAGCTTATTCTCAGTCAATTTCCCTTTTATTTCACAGATGTTAATTGCTAACAAAGCTAAACAAATCTGCAGTTCAGACTGAGCCACTAAAACTTCTTCCAAAGACCTGGAGGAATAGACTTTATGCAATTTTTTTGTCACTTCAACCCTTATTATTTCCTCTGCTTTGAAATATAACAGCAAAACACATTTTCACATTTAAACTTGTTTTACATATTTTTAACATTTTTAAGCTATACATTCTCTCCATGAAAATCAATAAATATGTTAGTGTGAAAACAGACTAGAAAATTTCATCATTCTAGAAATATAATTCATGAGAACCTTTCATATGTAGATGACTTGTCAACAATCCACTTGGAAAATTTTCTGATTACCACATTTGCACAGACTCCACAGCATTCTTGGATTCACTCCTTTTATGAAAAAACGACCAGTTTTAAACATATATAGCTGAAAATGGAAAGCAGCCTTAAGAATTAAATGGGGTTTTATGCAGCTGAATTGAGACATACCAGAAATAAATTGAGTACTGAAGAGCATTATAAAGCACCCTAGCAATTAAACAGGAAGCTGGATGTAGTAACTATGAAGCTTTCAATCCAACCATATCTTTGGAAAAGACAAGATTTAATATCACATTAGCTCACAATTTTTTTAATGTTTGGTAACTGTGTTGGAGCACAGATCCTGCTTATTGCTTTGAAACACACAAAATTATCATTGAGACCTAGATGCTTATCTAGAGTTCTTAGTAGCCAAAATTAAAAAGATCAAAGGGAGGACAGTAGGAACAAAGGCACATGGTTAATTTATAAAAGTATTTACAGGGTACTTGAACACTTATTTCTATCTACTAGAAATTTATTAATCTTGAATTAAAAAAAAAAAGAAACAGGTTAAAGGAGTTCATCCTAAACAGATGTTCTCGAGTGATATAAGCAGAGCATCTTATATGCCATTAAATTATTTCAATAATTAAACTTCTCATTTTGAACATGGAATTTTCAAATACTAAAATTCATAATTTTATTATTCCTCTAAGCAATGTGATACTTTAGTGCAACCCTCTTCAAAGACTGAAGCTGGCACAGTTAAGGCAGTCTACTAACAGTGTTTAAAATTCAGCACACAGTGTTTAATCATTGAGGTGCCTGTCTCTCTGTTTGGAAAGCTGTCTTTTGACACCATCATCCTTCTAGCGCTGCAGTTTCAAACACAGCATGTTTAAACACCGCAGTTCTTGCAGTGTTTGGGGTTTTTTGGAGGTGGTAAGGGAGGAGTCTAACATTTCTTAGATCCAGAAGCAACTCTGCAGGATGGGTAACATCCCCAGGCTGATGTGTAGCTTTACTGCATTCTGTGCAGCTTCACAGGCTGCCAACAAGATGCTTCTAAAACTACACCAGTTACATTCAAACCTGTAAAGCACTCTATAAATCCTGGTGCTGTCATCTGCACTCCACTCATAGTGTTTCGACACAGTCTGCTGCCAAATGCAAACAAATCTTCCTCAGGTGGGTTTTGATTTTTTTGATTTTTCATAGAAGCGCATTGATGCACACATTCAAAAAAACCCAAACCCTCTCTGAACAAATCAACCAAACTTCAAGAGGACTTCACATTCTGTTTTTTTCCCTACAGACTTGAACTTGCCTTTTTGAAAGTATTATTCATGACTATGGCAAAAAATTTTACTCTAATTGTATGCAAATGGTTTTCCATTAAACTCCAATAAGGCTATACAACAAAGGTGACTAGTGCTGTCTAACTACAGCTGATAAATTGGGGCACCAAAATTGAATTATTAAAAAATTCCACAGGAGGAAGAAACAAAAAAAACCAAAACTAAACAAAACAAAAAAACTGCATAGTATGTGATCCCTTTCATTCACCAAAGCTGCCCATGTTTATCCCAGGCGGAAGACAGCAGAACAGCTGCTCAGCATTCAGATGCAGATGTGTTTAGTGCTTGCTCTAACATATTTCCATCTTGCTTGCTGCCACATCTCTTCAAATGACTATTACAGAAGTGGTAAGGAAAATAATTAAAGAAAATAGAAAAACATTTTCAGACAGATCAGTATTTCTCAAATTTTTCATCTGAAATATTAAAGTAAATGTATTTATAGTGAAATTCATCAGAAGACCATTCTCCTGGATTTAAAATATTTTGGTTTTTTCTTTGGAAAAAAATTAAGAAAAAAGAAAAACAATACACATTACTAAAACCACAGATGCTGTGGCTTTCCTGCCTGCCCCTCTCTCTTACATATGTCCATACTGATGACAGAATCAGTTCAAATAAGTCTAATCACTATCTAAATTAACAGGGTTGTAGTCAGGGTCATCCTCTTCATCCTCCAACTCCAAATCATCCATTTCTTGGAATAAAGATTCATCAACCTCCACATTGTTTCCAGCTGTAAGGAACACAAAAATAATTTATTTCCAAGCAAGAAGGGAAACAGCAACAACAATAAATCACACAAGACTTTTTCATATTAGTTTGTCAATGTAGGTAGCTGCTAACTTGGCTTTTTATACATCAAATAGATATGGAAAAGTAAATGCCACATTTTATCTTTTTACAGCTAAAGTGAAGGGTTTCTTTTCCTTGTATCAAAACCCAGACAAGAGAAACGTCATGCAGGACTTCAGAATTCATTGGGAGCATGAAATTAACAGTTACATTTGCCAGAAGCAGAGATCCTTTACCCCCAGCACAGCCAAAGTAGGAGCTCAGGACCTCACAGCTGGAATAACCACTGCTATCCTAGTGAGATAATGTTGAAGGTTGGGGAAGGGATGGAATTTTTCCCTTTTTCCTGTTGCTACGTTAGAAATGGCTGGATACTTAAGGACTATTAACTCCTTTTGTAAGAGACAAAGAGCTGGCTGGGTGTGGGGAGGGGAGGACAGATTTGGTCATCCCGATAAGACACTCTGGACCATCGGGAACTTGGGTGAGGTGGTGGGGGGAACTACGCATCTCGTTTTTCGCTGTGGGCTCAGCTCAGCACTGCTTTCTTCTCCCTGGTGAGTGAGCTCTTCCTTGGGAAAAAGGGCGCGCTGCTGGAGTGCACATCTCCCCGGCTGTGCTAGCAGCTTCTACAGAAGGGGACCGGCAGCCGCCGCCCTGCGTTTTCCAGAGCGGATTGAGGAGTCCCTGCCACCTTTTTCCGGCGAGCCCGGGTGATCCCGTCTCCACCACCCCTGCTCCCTGCTCTGAGCTCTCTGTGTCCGTCTGCTGCACACCCACCTGCCCTGCCCGTCCCACTGCAGCGCCCGCCTGACTCTCGGTCCCTCGCCATAACCCGCACCCACAGAGCTGACCGCGCCACAGCGCCCCCTGCAG
Source organism: Pardalotus punctatus (assembly GCA_013400915.1). Lineage (NCBI taxonomy): Eukaryota > Metazoa > Chordata > Aves > Passeriformes > Pardalotidae > Pardalotus > Pardalotus punctatus. Next base: position 253,496 of record VZTX01028795.1, on the reverse strand, counting down.
CTGCGCGGGAGTCATCGCACCCGCCCTGCCCGGCCGGGAGCCCGACAGCGCCCCTGCCGGCTGGGACCGGAACTGCACCGAACGGGAAAAGCGCTTGGCAGCCCAGAGACTTCTGTCACCGCATCTTCTGGTTTTTGTTTTTTTGCTATTGCCACTGTTGTTGTTGATTGTTTGCCTTGCTATAGATACTAGTAAAGAACTGTTATTCCTTTCCCTGTATCTTTGCCTGAAAGCCCTTGATTCCAAAGTTAGAATCATTCAGAGGGAAGGGGGTTCACATTTGCTGGTTCTAAGGGAGGCTCCCACCTATCCTTAGCAGCCACCTGTCTTCAAACCAAGACAGATAAATACACAGGGTTCATAAAATATTCCTTAGACACCATATGCCAAACATATATACATTTGTTGTCAGATTTAAATTTTACAAGCAAGATGAAGCTTTTCCTACTTTCACATTTTCTTCTGAAAGAGATGCTGTGACCGAAGGACAAAACTTGAGGACCCCTGCTATTTTATTTTTATGTATCAACAGTGACATCTTCTGGCCACCACTTAGAGGTTTTATTATTTCACTGGCTTTGAAAGCACTTTACAAGATAATGCTATTATCCTCTGAAAATTTGTAGTACATGCTCCTGTAATATTAATGTAGAGCTACTAACCTGTTGCATCTATGATAGAATGCAAACAGCAATATGAATGGGAGTTTTTAATCATCAGTAGCAACAGGATTACAAATTAATGAATTAATCCAAAATCATCTGGGCACAGAGCCCAGGTAGAGGTCTGTTTCTCCCTTGAGGCAGCCAAATGTGCCACAAACAAACCATCTGCACTTTAGGTATTTTGGATGAAGACAAGGTTAAATTATTCCCTGAAAAACTAAAAGAAACTAAACTTCCCCATTACTACCATTTCAAGTTTATACTGACATTCATAAACTTTTTTTTAATTGTTACTAGCAGAGAAGAATCTTGACTGTCTTCTGCCTGTGTTTTGTGATACCAGTAGATAATGCAGCTACATTAAAGAAGTGTCCTACCTCAAAAATCAGGTATTTTAAACTAGGATACTAAGAAGTGGTACATCAAATTAAATAGCTATGTTACTGTGAGTAGTTTTATACACTTTATCTCCAACAGATTTTCCAAGTTTAACATTTTTCTGGCACAGCCTTACCAAACTTTCATCTTGCACAGGGTCAGTATTTTAGGTAAGGCAACAGGCACAACTGCACAAACTGTGAGGAAGAACTGGGTTGCACAGAAGCAAATAGCATTTATTTTGACCTTATTAAGACGTTTACTATTGCTGTTGAGGTTCAGGGAAAAGGAGACAGAACTTCAAGACCTGTGCTTGAAATCAGGGGTTAGAAGGCTGGCTATTAGTAAAAAAGAAAAAAAAATAAATCAGGGTTGGGTTGGAGTCTTTTCTTTTTGCTTTTCTTTTTTTTCGGTTTTGCTCCCAGTCCAAGCATTTGAATAGAAGCAATGGAAATAAGATAAACTCAAGCAAAAGGCTGCAAATAAATACACTTTATCATCTTGAAAAGGTTTTCTTTGTTTTTGAGAAAAGTTAAAATCGCTTCTGTTCACTTTGCTAAACAGTAGTTCTCAGGAAGTTCTTCCAATGTAAAAGTGATTCTGATGTAAGATGTTAAGTCAGAAGCATAACACAGATTTTGCTCAGGAATTTTGACCTATTTTAAGCCACTGCCTTTCAGTTGTGGAATCAAATAGAAATTTACCTTCCTCCAAGAACTGGATGTCAGAGGTGTCAAGGTTGTGATCCATTTCAAACAGCTGTTTACCTAGAAATAAAATGAAAAATAATATATAAGCATATACAGTTCTGAAACAACTATCAACCTAAGGCAACAGTAGTCAGCACACATATTTTAGCCTTTTCAAATTAACCAATTCTAGCAGTTTGTTGTTTTTTGTTTTTTTTGTTTAACTGCTCATTTCTGTAAGATCCCCATTCTGGGGTTTTTTAACTATTCATCCAGGATTCATCCACAATAACAAGCCTCCTCCTCTTACATATGAAATGGATCACTGTTTCTTATAGTCACTTTAATGTTATTAAGACTTTAATAATGGGGGGCAGAAAAATTTACATGGCATAGCCTGTGTTCAGTCCTTATTGCCTTAGTCTTCATCTTGCATTCCACAAGATATCCTCTGTGGGAACTGGAAAGAAAATTAGCTGACTCCTCCACCTTTTCCCATATATTCTCCCATTCAAAAAGCAACTAGGATATACACACAAATCACCAGCTCCTACACACACACAGCTGTGAAGGCAACATCACAGGAGACAAAGTGAAGCCTTTCTGACTGGGAGGGACAGGAAGAAAAGCTCAGGACTCTTTCCACATAAATCATCTGTCTTCCATCTACATTTGCAGTGCTTATGCAAGCTTCCACAAACAAGACTGGTTGGTGTCCATGGTAATACTGAAATTACACTAATGACATCCAAGAATAAGCCTGAGCTTGGTTTTGTAAAGGGAAGCTTCTATAAACTACATTATATAAAAGGAAAACAGACACCACATACTAACAGTACTTTCAAGAACAGAAGAACCAGAAGCCTGATTTCTGTTCTCTCATCTTTGCAGATTCCCAAATGCATACCCTTCAGAGAGGAATCAAGAATGTCCCCTGGCCTGCACAGCTTTTTATGAAACTTAATACCGTTAAAATTTCCATCTCTGTCAAATTTCATCCAAACTAGCCAAAAGTTTCAAAAGCCTTCAGAAGTGAGGAGAAAACAGAATAGTGATACAGCATGATCACACTGGTCATGTTGTTTCAGGTAATCAGTTTAAAAAGTAGATCCAGCATCACAGGAGAACCAGTTCAAAGCTAAGGCATACAGACTATGGAGCCAGATGCTAAGATCTATCATCTGTGCAAAAATTACTTTTAGACCATAGGCTGGTACCACGGCAGAAACTTCACAACCAGTGCTAAAACATACCACTTAGCTTATTTTTGCCAGCTTGCTCTTCTTCTTTCATCTTTTTCCTTTTTATTTCTAGGAGCTCTGCATCAAACTTGGCTTTCCAATTAAGGAAATTCTCAATGGTAACAGGAGTGCCATGAAAACGTTGCTGAAAGAACAAAAAACAAGGCTGCAAACACAACTTGCAAAGCTACAGGTAAAGATGAGCATTCTCTTAATTATTTAAATTACAGCACTCCAGAAGCACTGCTTGCTGTGAAGTATTCTGAGAAATTAATCCTAATCCTGAGAAAAAACAAAGAACACATCCTTATGGTTTTTGTCATCGGACTCTCCCTTCACAGAACCATACTGAGGTGGAAACTTTAATGGAAAACCCTGTGTACTCCTTTTGGACCTAGAGTGCAATAGTTCACAACTCCCCCACTGATGTTGTTTATCTGTAAGTAGGCAAGTAGGCAGCACTTCTTATCACCCCTTAAATGCAAGCCACACTGAAATATTGCCTATTAAAATATATTGACCTTTTTATACTGCTGAAACAGAAAAAAAAGGACCTTCTTTCAGCTATTTCTTTGCCATTTTCAGAAATACAGAACCTTCCAAGTCCTCCAGCTATTTCTCAGGAAGTGAGTAAAGACTCATTAGTTGGACTTACCATGGCACAGTCCATGAATGGTAAAACTATTCTACAGTGGATGGTAGAAAAGACAAGTACAAGGAGGGCAAACCAGTCTTGAAGACTGGTCCCACTGCTTCCACCCAATCCACTCAGTCAGCCAAGGAAGACAGACTTCCTCAAACCATGGAGCCTGCACACAGCATGAGAGATTCTAGCCTTTTTTTGCTCCCCATTCCCCTTTGTTCCCCTTCTTCCTGCAAAAAACTGTCTACAGCAGCTTTGATTTCATTGGGGAAAAAATCCCTGCCTTATGAAGTAATGCTAGAAGGGACTGTAAACAAGCAGTTAGTCACTAAAAAAAGACTGCTTTAGAAAAAGGAAAAAAAAATCATTTAGTGCATTAAAAAAAATCTTCTTAGGTTTCAATTGTATCATCTTTGGGATAGCTGTTCCTTTCCTACTGCAACTGAGAACTGCTCCTGCATCAAACCAATGCATTTTAAAGAAGCTGAAAGTCTTTTCAGTTGAAAACATTATTTTACATACTTTCTCTTCTTCTTCTGCTTCTCTTTCTTTCTGTTTCTTCTCCTCTTCTCTTCGTGTTTTTATTTGATCCACTATTTCATTTAATTTCTCCTGTACTGCTGAGACTAGAGTGAAGATCATTACCATTCCTAAATTTTCTTCTGCCTACAACACAGAAAAGTCAACTTCAAACTCAAGAACCTCAAACTTTCAGAAACTGAATGCATAAATACTTTTAGAAAGCAGGATGTTGTGCAAATGCAGAGGGCACAACTGACACATTCTGCACCAGTCTCAAATGCTCGCTTGTAAAATTCAAATTCAACTGGCCAGTTAATCCAGTTAGTTATCCCCCAAATGGGTGTGCAGCAAAACACAAAGATGAACATCTGTGTTCAGGTTATCAAGACATTATAGACAACTTCTAAAAGGCTTTTTCATGAATAAAACAAAACCTACAGTAGAATAACAACTCTAAAATTTGAATATCATAAATCATAACAGACAAGTCACTCAGAACCTTTCTTCTCCTGTGAGTTTATTCGTTAATCCTATTGCATGCTCCTTTGAAGTGAGACAGTTTCCCAGGAAAACCAAAAAACATCAGCCGATAGAAGGAAGGTTATATGAAGTAAACTGAAAATATGCCCACTGAATGTATTATGCCAATTTTTAGGCAGTGAGGACTTGTCAGAAATTCCAGAAACCAAGGAAGCATTTCCTTCTTTCCTTCACAATGCTCTCTCACTGAACCCAAAGGTTGACGAGATCCACCCCACTCCTCAAACTGTTATGTTACTAAAAAGAATCAAGAATCAATGCGGCATTTTTTAATATTTCCAAATAAACCTGAGGTTGCTTATTTCCACAAATACCATATATACAATTAAACAAATTCACCTTAAGCTGGAACTGCAAAAGAGGGCAAGCCCTAGGGGACTTCCATTTCATTATTCTACATTATTGCACACACTGAATTAGCTCTGTATCTTACCTCTTTACCATAATTTACCTCAATAATGTCATTCACCAAACTTAAACCTCAAAGTCAGTCCCTATAGTATACAACAGGTTTCAGATCAGTAGCAAATACCTCAGAAAATTGATCTGAGAGAGAAATTTCAGCCAAAGTGTGAAGCGGTACCACGCTGTAGCAAGATATTCTGTTTTCCTTACCTGCTGCTCTAGCAGTTTTATTATGTCTGTGACATCATTATCATCAAGATTCTCCTGCGACACAATTTCATACAGTGGAGTTTCATCGGGGTATTTTTCTCTATATGTAAATTTAAGAGTTGTTTGGACAGCTACAAGATAAAAAACCATATTTTTATGGTGATAACTCTGTATAACTTTATTTGTATATTTTTCTACTGCATCAACAGCCTAAAGATTATAAAACAAGAAATATTCTTGCCTTAAGGAACAGTCTTCTTACAGAGATGTCAAAACAATACAGATTTAAACATAACCCAAGAGTTCAAAGTTGTGCAAGTTTACACTTGCACAAACTATTACAATCTAGTCTGAAAAGTCTTTAGGAAGACTGGAAAACCTTCTGTGGTATGATGGGTACTAGACCAGTAACCTCTACCTCCTCATCTTCTAGTCAAAGATGGAAAATGGCAAAGTCCTAACAACAGAACTAGAGAAAAATCTCTGCATAGTAACACTTCAAATTGTGCATCTGGTTGGAGTATCAACCTCTCTGCTGAGTTCCAGGGCTCCACATAAATCTTGTAACAAAGACACTACGTCCAATGGAAGTTATTAAACCGAGAACTCCTTAAAAAAATGCTAAGAAAAACTCATTTAATCTGAAGCTGCCCAAAGCCAGGGTAACCTGGAAACAAAGTAAAAGAGAATCAGGTTCCTTTTACAGGGGAGAAACTTTCTTTTAGTTCCAGACTCACAGTTCTTGGCAGCACAGGAGTCTCTCCAACACAGACACCTGCTCTAAGCAGGACTTGTTCCTTTAAAACTAAACAAGACAGCACCAGTTCATCCCTTCTGTTATAGTATCCAGAACAGCAGCTTTCAAACTTGCTTGGAACAAGGCTTGCTTCCAACATGCCCATGCAATTGCTGGTACCTAACAAATACACAGGGACTTGGGACCCAGAGCCTTCTGCTCTGGAACTGTTGCTCCAGGGCTGCCAATTCACTGCACAGACTCAGCTCTCCCACCTGGCTGGTACACACACAGTTGCTAGAAAAAGAAAAATCCCCTCATGACATGTAAGCCATTACAAGGATGATAACAACCCATACTTTTTGAAGCTATGCTACAAAACCTTTGAGTTTCAGCAGAAAGCAGTTTTATAGTGAGAGAGCATAACATTTCTGCAAACTAAACAAGGATCACCCAAATCCTTGAACTACATTTGCTAAGGAATGTTCGCTGTATCCGGACCCTACAAGGACTTAAGTGGAGGTATACATAGCTGTTGGTGATAGAATTAGGCTTAAAACATACATAGGAGGAGGTTCTGAGTAAGACATAACCAACTTACTTTCATCATTTTCTCCAGCTTCAGATGTCACAGTGATTGTGAAAGTTGTTGGCTTTTCTGACAATACTGTTCAAAGGAAAAAAGCAACAGTCAGGAAGGGATTCCTTAAATCAGACAATTACTTCACATCACTAAAACTGAACTTCTTAAGGACTAATGAACAAAGTAAGCTCTTGATACAGTGTTAAGGGCCTTTTTAACTTACTAACATTTTTCAATTAACAGCTATTTCCCATCTGACGTGATGCCTTGGAGTGCACTTTGAATGAGACCACACATCATCAAACAATACCAAAAAGTTTCACTTTTGGAAAACTTTCTCTTCTGGACATTTCACTGATACAGAAAGGGCAAAACAAATCACGTGGCCTCTGGTAGTGCACTGACTGTGTGCAGGAAGCTACCAAAGCTAATTTGCTTCACGGGGCTAGATGTGTCTGATGAGCATCCAGTGCACTCTTGACCCTGGACTATTTTTACAGTATGCCTGCACCTATATTTAGGACAGCTTAATGTACGAAATGCTACTAACCAAGTAATGTACTAGAATGAAAGTGTGTGAATTAGGCAGCTAGAAGACAGACAACATGCAGCTCCTATAGACAACACAACATGGCAAGAGTTATGGACCCATGTTTCACAGGCTAAAAAACTCATTGCACAACTGTGGGTTGCAGACCATATCCTCATATAAGGATGACTCTGCATCACTGTTATAACTCATGCCCAAATTAGTGTTCATGCTCTCAAAGTATCCACTGAATTTTGCCTAACTGATAATGTACTACTCCTACCTTTATTCCCCTCTCTTCTCTTGAGCATAAAAGCATTACATGAGTGAATTGTAAGTCTGAGCAAACATCAGAGTAGAGGCTGTAGGAAAGAATATTACTTCCATATCAGTATCAGATATTTGGCATCCCCAGCTACCAGAGGTCAATTCATATATCTTTAAGTAATCGTTAACATAAAACTGAAGAGCTGAAGATTTTCACATTGAAGCAATGGGCAATTGTACTAGGCAAATGTCTGTGTAGTGAAGTCACCGCCAAGTAAGAAAGATGCTGTAGAACTCTATGCAGAGAAGACACTGTGCAGGAAGGAAACAGAAAATGCCCTGGTTTTTCCACTGTCAATATTCTTTGGCTACCGAATGCCATAAATCATGTTGGATTAGCCAGCATGGTAGACACTCTTGATTGTTTGATGGTAAATTGAAAATCCTGAAAAACTGTGAACCAATGTATCCACAAGATTAAAGTTTCAGCAATATAACATGCTGTACCAGGGAATTAAAGCTAGCCTTTTCTCCACCTGCAATGGAATAAGGCAGGTAGTAGCAATGCATTTACGGAGGAAACAGCACTTTTAAGTACCCCAAAACATCCCGTGCCTCACGGCGGCGACAAGCTCGTTAACTGGAAAGGAAACCTAGTGGGGACACAAGCCCATTCCGCGATTCCCACTTAGGGCCGCATCTTTTGAAAGGTTTCTCCGCGGAGCATCCTTCCAGCACATCCCCAGGCTGGCACACGGGACCGGGTGCCCACGCCGGGCTGTTGTGCCACGGCGCTAAACGCGGCAAGGCAGCGCCCACGGACAGGGCCACAAGCGCCACCAAGCGCTTTGCTTTTCCCGGCTGGGGAAAGCGAACGAACATCCCGGACCCCTACCCGAGCCGCGCGGCTCGCAACCCTCGCGGCACCCTCGACAGCCCCGGCGCGGCCTCCCGCTCCTCCCCCCCCGCACGCCGGCTGCGAGCGCGGCCCCGGCACGGCCCCGCACCGGTGAACGAGTCCGGGTAGATGGACTCCAGCGCCTCCAGCTCGTTGCGCTGCTCCTCGCTGTAGTCGGTCATCGCGGCCCGCCGCCCACGGCCATGGGCCGCCCGCACCGCGACACCACCCCCGCCCGCCGCCACCCGCGCCTGCGTTCTCTCGCCGGCTCCCGGCCCTTCCTAGCATGCCTCGCGCTCGCGATAGGCGGGGATTGCGCCCCTGCGCTGGGCTGGGCTGGGCTGGGCTGCAGCGGCTGAGGGTGGTGGTGCGGCTGCCATCGCGGGAGGGTGGGCGCAACCGGCCGGCGTGGCTTGTCCTGCGCCGCCTTCATCCCGCTGCTCAGCGACTTCCAGCACTCGCTGCCTGGCGCTCAGCTCCGGGCAGGACGGTCCGTACCCGGCGTGCAGGAGGGATCCCGCCGCCATCGCCCGCGCTGCTTCCCCGCCCCTCCCGAGTGCGGCGGCCTTGAGATTGGCAGTCCCTGTTCCGCAGACTAGTGATGGCACGGTGCACTCTTCGACATTCTTCCGTTGAAAACTTACAGGGATCAGCAAAATGCCAGAAATTGGAAATTTATTTCATGCAGCTGGTGATTTGCAGCTTGAAGTTAAATAGCACCTGCAAGCTTCCCAGGAGACCTGCACCTTGATTTCAGAAGTCCTGTCACGTCGGCGGCATCACCGTTATCTATGTGCAGAACAGGAGTCGTCAAGGTTAACGATATTGGGAGCTGCCATGCTTTGGGGGTCACCTGCAAGCATGAATTTAGGACTGTCGAGGGTTAAAGAGCAGCAGACCCTCATGGGTACTCGGTATACAGAGTAGTTTTAAGGTGCTTCGAGTTCCTGTCCATACGTATAGCACTTTCCCCACAGATATATTTTATAAGCCCAGGGTTTCCAGAGAATAATTTTCACTTCAAGTGAGCAAACTGGAATTCTAAGTTGACGCTTGAGTAAGATGACTCAGGTTTTAGCAGGCACAATTTGACTGCTTGACTGTACCAGTTCACAGATTTGTCTGTAATCATGAATTCATTTGTAAGCTGTGCCTTCACTACCAATCCATTGCATGTTTCAAGGAGCAAAGGGAAATACACCAAATCATTTAAACTACTACAGCTGTAGTACTATGGATTAATATATGCTAACACGGTGATAGTCTGTTAGTGTATTAGCAGGCTGATTTCACAGTGACAGATACAGTTAGTAGTTCCACTCAGTATTTTAAATTATATACTATTAAGAAAAATACAGGGCAAATACTAATCAGGAGAAAATCAGCTTAATTTAAAAATCAGGTGAGCAAGATATTAAAAGAAGACTATAGCTTGCTCTGCAAACATTGCATCACTTTATAGTAGTACTGTGTTAAAAACGAAGTCCAGTTTCCTGCTAAATTTAAAGGTTTTTAATAGAGAATAACAATTAGGGACAAAAGATAGAGCAAAAGGATTACAGCGTCCAGGGTACGCTGGGCAACCCTTGGCACGAAGCCAAGAGCACACCGACCCTGGTGAGACACTCTCTTTATATACATTTTTTATTGCATCAGCCTGTTACATAGTCATAGGTAAATATGTATATTCATACTTATTCTAAAAAACACATGGCCTTTTAGGTATGTGAGGAGTTCCTTTGTATGTTGATTCTTGGAAGATTTGTGGATGGGATGTCTGGTAACAGGAGTCTGTCTTATCGTGGTTATCTGAGATTGCTTGAGAAGTTCTCACTTCTGTGTTTATTTGAGGTTGTCCTTGGGGCTAGAGTTATGGCTTCCTGGGGTTGAAGTTATCACATCTGCGCTTATCTTGTTAAGCTTATAATTTGTTAGTTGTATTTTAACATATCTTTGGTTAGTTAATTTTTTTATCTATCTCTAAAGTAGAACAAAAGAAAAGCATTTAATAATAGTTACATTCCTACAACATAGAGGTTAATCTTATACACATAGCACTCATTATTTGCAAAAAGCCAATCCTTTAATATGCATTTATAACATACTGTAAAACAATAGAAGAAATTGAAATAATTCACATAGACTAAAGATAGCAATTTTTTGTCATTTTGACCCAGCCATCAGCATAGGGGGCTTTTATCAAAACTTTCAGATACACAAATAAGTTGCATGTGTTCCAGATTACAGTATTTCATCTTAAAGAAACACAAATATTTTAAAAATTAAATTAGAAGTTGTGTTTACTACCAGAGGTACTTTGTTTCCTAAGGAGTTCACATAAACAGTGTAGTTCCACTACCGTTTACAGGGTTTGTATGGCCAGATTTTGGTAGCAGGGGTGGCCTCTGTGAGAAGCTGCCAGAAGCTTCCCCTGCGTCCTACAGAGCCAATGCCAGCCAGCTCCAAGAAGGACCCACCAGTGGCCAAGGCTGAGCAGCATCAGCAATCGTGGTAGTGCCTCTGGGATAACAGATCTAAGAAGGGAAGAAAAGATCCTGAGCAATAGAAACTTCAGTCAGAGAGGAGTGAGAATATGTGAGAGTAGCAGCTCTGCAAACACCAAGTTTGGTGAAGGAGGAGCTGCAGGCTGTGGAGCAGAGGTTCCCCTGCAGCTTATAGTGCAGATCATGATGAGGCAGCTCTGCCCCTGCAGCCCGTGGAGGTCCCTGGTGAGACATCCATGTGGAGCCCACGGAGGAACCCACACCAGAGTAGGTGGGTGCCCAAAGGAGGATATGACCCCACTGGAGGAATATACTGGAACAGACTCTTGGCAAGACCTGTGGAGAGAGGAGCCCACACTGGAACAGGTTTGCTGGCAGGACTGGTGATCCTGCAGAGGACCTACACTGGAACAACTGAATGGCTGGCACCTGGAGCAGTTCATGAAGAACCACAGCTTCTGGAAAGGACCCAGACTAGAGAAGTTGGCAGGACTGTCTCATGGAGGGAGGTAACCCTCACTGAAGCAGGGGAAGGGTACGAGGAGCCCTCTCCCATGAGGAGGAAGGAGCAGCAGAGACAATTTGTGATGAACTGACTGCAACCCCCATTCACTAACACCCCCTGCACCACTGGAGTGGAGGAGGTAGAAAATTTGTTAATGGGGTGGAGCCCAGGAGGAAGGAAGATGGTGGGGAAAGGTACTTTAAGGGTTGGGTTTGGTTCCCACTGTCCCACTCTGTTTCATTGGTAATAAAATAAACTAATTTCTCTGAGTAAAGTCTGCTTTGCCCATGACAGTAATTGCTGAGTGATCTCTCCCTGCCCCTATTTCAACCCATCAGCTTTTCCTTATATTCTCTCTCCCCCATCTTGATGAGGAGGGGAGTGAGAGAGCAGTTCTAGCTCCTGAATTTTCTAGTAAAATGTACTAAGTAATTAGATTTTTCCACTTCAAGCCCCTGGGGTAATTTATTAGTAGCAGATAGCATCCTATAGTGTAGCATGTAGCTTTGGAGCCCACATGGCAAGGCAATACAGGAAGCATTAAAAAAAACTATGGTGTGCACTGCCCTCCCCCTTAGAGTTGGAAACATCTGGACAGGGAGTTAGTGATTAGATGAGTAGTATCACATCATACCAAACTGAATTAACACAAAAACATAATTAAAGCCTTCTTTCACAAAATTCAGTTTTTAATCATAGTAATATTCACTAGTATTCAATATGTATAAACTACTAGTTTTTCAGAGGCAAAGCAAACCCTACAGCACAGAGGGAGATCTTTCCCATCCTGGTTTGCTATTTGTACAGTAGGCAAGCACACAAACACCTTAGAGATTCTGAAGTATTTCCAGAAGGGAAACTGACCTTGCTATTGCTTTCAGCCAGAATACATTTCAACTCAGTTTGCCATATGTCAAGTGTTTGTTCATGCAGCTGCTATGTGTTACACACCTCCATCCTGTACGTCAGTGGGGATTTTGTCTCCTTACCAGAATTGAAAGTTCTGTCATCATTGTATCTAAACTGATGATGAAATTTCCCCATATGTTTCCTATCTGTGGCTGTATCCCCAGACTTAACTAGTAGTTAGCTCAGTGTGCTTATATAATACAAGAAAAAAGTCGAAGAGGAGAAATAAGTAATTTCACCTAGGTGTCACTAAGAAAAAGCTGGATAGCTGTGCTTGCTCTATACAAAATGGACCAATTCATAGGGTCCAGTCACGGTCTACCGATTAAGGATCCTTTTAAAGGAAAGGGAAAAAATAAGTATTTGCAAATAACTTTCCCAGTACATATCCTTTTAGCACAACTATTAGAAAGCAGAGAGCTTAAGCTTGAAACAGCCCACCCTAATTTAGACATAGATCACCACATCCCACAGGTGTCAAAATGTTATCAGTGAAGGCATCTATAAGCATGTGCTAAGGACTACATTAACACAATGCACTTGTTCACATACTTTATATAGAAATGCAATACTATATTGGAAAGTTCTAGAGCAGCTCAGGTCTGATACAGAGCTAGACAGGTTCCTGTTTTTCTGCAAGGTATAGTGGGGGGATTGGATCTTCAGAGCTGTGTTATGATTCCAGAGTCTTCATCAATCCTCAGGTATTTTCCATTTGCACGCTCCTTGAGTGCCCAGTCATGGAGGAGGCTGTAATCATAGTGCTCCTCATCCACTTGTTTTAGAAAGGCCAGTCCAGAAATGGCTTGCCACTCCCTGAGAGATGGGATACGAATTTCCTTTACATTCCCACTTCCTGGGACAAAGCCAAAGAACTTCCTCACATGCTGCATGGCATAGAGCCTGGAGTGCTGCTCTGTCGCCTCATCAAAGAGCTCCTGCTCATTGTGGACATAGCTGCTCCAGTATCTGAAATGTAGAAAGCTGAGTGGGGAGAAACAGCTTGCCAGGCAGTAAGAAAGGAAGACAGTGATGACTACAGCAGCAATCAGAAGCCAGCCAGCCACCTTATAGAAAGGAAAAAAAAAAAAAAAAACCAAACAATCCTGTTACAGCTGAAAATACTCACAGTGGTAACTTCTGAGCACCAGAAAACCTGTACTCTTTACTAGCTTTTCCTGAATAATAGCATTAACAAGGTATAAGCCTGGAGAGGGTCTGTTGCCACCAAACCCAGTCCATGCCTGCTGGAGGCAGCTGTGTAGTGAAATCACTCGTTTCTCTCAAGTTTAAGAAATTTCTGTTGTACAATTTTAAGAATATTGCTTTCATAGCTATTATTATTAGATAAGCCATCTAAGTCCTAGACTATATTGGCTTACAGCCTGTTTAAAACCAATTTTCTCTGAAGGGACAACTTAATGCTTCCCCTATTATTTACCCAGTATGCAAACTTTTAGAGTTGAGTCTGATCTAAAACTCAAGACGTTACATCTGTTCACATGTAGTTTTCACAGCCTGGGCCTTACTCATATGTTTCTTCTGCTTTAATGAGGAAACTTCATACCCTCCCTGGCTCTTCAACTTCCATTTGTCTTACTTGATCATAAGGATATCTTTTCAGGATGATACACAAGGAAGAATATATCCTCTTGGTAGCAGGTAACAAATGAGACAACCAGAGGTAGTAGTTTACATACCTAAAGTTCATTTCCACTTAAAATAAAAAGTAGGCTTCAAAGCACACAGATTTAGCACTCAAAACAGAGGACACTGATCTCGTTTTATCCTCACACTTTGCCTGCTGAATTAATGCCGCCTCTCATCATTAGGTTCACAGTCAACAGATGCAACATGAGTTACTCACTTGTGACTGGTATCGGAGGAGGAGAATCACTTCATCTCTTGCCCGGGTCAGCTCTGGAGGAACCAACTGACTGCAGGGGAACGTTGCTAATATCCTGCTGCGTTTGCTAGCAGTAACATTGGGATCAGCTCCATAATAATACACAGGGACATACTCACTCATGGCACAGACATAATATGAGCCATTTATCAGGGTGACTGCAAGCCAAGTTACTGGAGCAACCAGTGCCCTCCCAGTGATGCTGCACAAGACAAAGCAGACTAGTTTGCATTTCAGCAACTGGTTTGATGAAGTCACCTTCTCAAAATGAGACCTTTTGCCTGTAACTAGCCTCCAAGTCTGGCTGTTCAGGGCATAGCCAACAATCAGAAGGATCAGTGCAGGCACTCCTAGGAAAGCCAGCCCATAGAAAAGGTTCTGTCCAACATGACAGGGACAGCTGAATGTGAAAAAAGAGAAGAGTTGCTGCCCGCCAATTGTCAATATTGCAATTACCGCATTAGCAATAACAACCTCTTTGCCTTTTAGAAAAGTTAACCACTTTGGAAGGAAAGTCATTTTAGATCCTATTCTTTACCAGATTCTTTTGCCTTAAATCAACACTACCTTTTAGCTAGATTTAACTAGTGTTAACGGCAGAGCAGAATAAACTCCAACAGCTTGAAAAGAATACCACCAAAAACTGCACCAAAAAAACCCTTAGTCTTTCTTCTGCTAGCCTTTCTCCTCCCACTAATTTTCAGTGGCTTATTTGCTAGCTTTAAGTATGCTTGCAGACATCCACTCATGTGTTTTAATTGATTCAGTAATTTATCTCATCTGTTCTAGCAAATTGAGCTTTTAGGCTGTTGTGATCTCTGCCAGCCTCTTTCTAATTGTCTGAAATTAACAATAAATTCCCCCTACCTTTTGGATGACATGCAGTGCTATCAAACTGATGGCTAACCTGTCAGTGTTGCCAAGCTGCTTGCTAATCAACAGTAATTAGCAGAAACATGGCATGAGACTAGGAAAGAAAAAAAAAGGAGCCTTCCAGCTATTCTTCATAAATGATTATCCAAACAAATCCTTGGCAAACTGACTGATTTAAAAAATGAAAATAAATATTGTAAATGCTTCCACTTTAAAATGAACTTATAAAATATTCCATAAGTTGCACAATGTTTGGAATTCCAGTGCTGTTTGCATTTAATGTCAGTTCTGGGGCAATTTGTTCTCCAAACACTGGAGTCTGAAATGTAGTTAGCTGCTGGATCATGAGGATTTTAGTGTTTCACCTGTAGATGGCAAGCAGCTGGCATGTCTCTTTTCCCGACAGTGCTGAATGTTTTCTTTGGAAAGTTGGGTGGTTTTTTTGTTCGGGTTTTTTGTTTTGGGGGTTTGGTTTTTGTTTGTTTGTTTTTTTGTTTGTTTTAAATAATATATACATAATCTGCTATTCACTTCACAAAATGTCAAGCCAGCTGGCATTAATATAGCATGCTTGATACCACAAGTTTTAAGATTTTCTGCAAGTATAGTCAGTTCTGTTCCATGGACAGAGACAGAAATTTTTCATTTAAGCATTTCCAAAGCTGGCTTCTGGATATTGGGATATATGATCTGGGCTCTGAGCATCTCTCACAAATCAAGCCTTAAGCAGGGGCCTGAAAATTGAAAACATTTCACCCTTGATGATATTCTCAGGATTGCACTTTTTCTATGGTCATGCTATCCAGTAGTTCTATGCATTGCATAACTTAGGCTGATCTGAATCTGCAAATACTTGTGTTTAAGTACTGAGAAGTCTGACTGTCTGTCATATCAATATTCTTACCAAGAACAGAAAAAAAAGTTAGCCAGAAAGTTTATGGAGAAAATTGTCTTCTCATTACAGATGTCTATCTCCAGCATGTGTGGACTTGGTCGTGTGATAAAATAATGTCTGTCTGTACAACCTCTTCTCTCCCCTTGCAGAGAGGGTTGCTAATAATAAGTTTCATCTCAAACAGCTGTTTTAGCACCCATAGTGTCTGCTTGGCTAGCAGAGACACTCTCTCAGCTGTGGTACACAGGGATGGCATGTTACATATGTCTTGCTCTTCACTAGGCAGGACCATGCTGCTCCAGTGCACTGTTAGGGTGGACACTTGCTTGTCTCATACCCAGTCACCACCTGAGAAAGATGGCTGTCTGGTAACTGGCTCTCAAACAATGTGACACCGTTACACAAAATTAAAAGCAATAGACAAACAAGCTGAAACATCCAGCAGCACTTTGTCACAGATTTTCTGGAACTTAAGTTCTTAGTTGTTTAGACAGAGTAATAACAGTGAAATCCCAGTACTGTCTGACTATTGCCATTTTAAACCTTCATTTTCTTTCAGTATCACAGGATTTTCAGTAACTTTTTTATTGTACTAGTGGCATTATATTTTGAAAAAAAAAAATCAGTGAAATAAACCTATCAGGCTATTACAAAATTATTTTATAAGAGTCTTCCATTATACTTCAGTTAATTTTAAAATCTCTGATTGATTCCTTCTGAGATTTCTTTGGGAATCTGTGTCTTATTTTGTTTATAAGGGAGGGACGCTTTCCCAAGCATCTCTCATTTACTCAAGAAACACATTAGATGTGAAACTGAAGTAGTGTCCAACACTGAAATATTAATAGTCAGACTAAGGCTGTTGAATGAGGCAATTTATACAATCAATACAACAACTCTGTACTTCTGCATTTTCACTTCTTTGGCATTTGCTTTCATGCTCTGCCGTAAATGATCCTGCTGGGTCATCCTATTATGGAACAAATTACAGGGTTGGATCCAATTAAGAGCTTGGGCAGCACATCAGACCTTTAAGTACTTGCCTTTGCAGAGAAACCCAGGGTCCTGAGGTAGACATTTAGGCTCTTTATCCAATTTCTAGGAAGATTAAGGCCTGGATGCAATCCAAAATACCACTACCTGGGGTGACAGCTGGCTGGTCTCTGAGGCAAAAAGATGCTTATAGCTGACATCTGAGGGAAATAGGATACATGAACAAACCTTAGTCATGGTTTTGCTTTTCATACTGCAGGGCTCTGTCAGCTTGAACTCACTGCCAGTAACCTCACTTATGAGAAAATGGGATTTATTTTTTTTTTTAAGGAGTGAGAATGGTTTGTCATTTAAAACATGGTTATTGGAAGACATGTTCCACCTTCCCATACACAGCAAACAGTTCTTATTCTCCTGTTTGCTTTTTTTTTAAATAAAGCAACCATGGCAGAAGGGAGAGATTGGTTTCAGCTCCCTTCTCCACCTGATCTCATAAAAACTCAGTCATCTCTTTCTTCCAAAAGCTGTTGTTATTGTTAGTGGTGTGATGTGTCTGTGGTGCAAAGAAGCTCTGTTCTCCAGCTTTCCTGCCATAGTTCTACCAGTTTCACTTAGTTTCCCCACAGAGAGGATTTTGGTATTTATTGGATCAACATAAGACCAGGATGTTTTTATCTAATGGCCAGGGAAAGGTAGGAAGAAAGAGGGAAGTGATCTTCTATTTTCCATCTGAAGCTTGGAGGAGGAGACTGAATCCTGGTCTCTCTGGTCCTGCGTACATTTTCATCACTTAGCAGTCAAAAGGCCCACGTTCTGTGGCTCCTCTAGCTGCATTTTGAGTTCTGTTTTGCAGTGATGTCAAGCCTGCCTGTGCGTGTTAGAAAGCATGGTGTGAAAGTACCTGCATGACACATTTCCTGTGGGAGCAGAGGGAAGAACTGCCCTTGTCCTGTGATTGGCCAGGTCACCAGTTGGATTCAGGTTGCCAAGTAATTTTCATGGTCATTCTGGCCTGGTTAGGGGGGAAGTTCCTCTCCCTGTAACCAGGACAATCATTGATGAAAAAAATAATAAACTTTATGTTAAGGGAAGGGTATCTGTAGTGGTAAATATCTGTAATTTTACTCTAACACTGGATCTATTAATTAATAGGAATTTAATAACAGCATGACATTCAGAGAAGGCCATATATTTTTACTTCCTTTCCTGAGAGGACTCAGTGGGAATATATGTGCAGGTAATTCCTGTAAGGAATGACAACTACCTGATTCATTTCTGAATTCACTAGTGACCATGGTTGAAATTCACTGCAAATCTAAGCTAACCACATAGGCCAAATTTACCACAGGGGAAAACAGACTAAAACAAAGCCTGCATGTTCATAGCAAGGATATTTAGAAATAGGGGCTATAATAGGTTAAGAATGATAGAATATCCCCTAGGAACATTGTTCATTAAAGTGCCATTTGCACAAGCTGGCAGCGGTAGCAGGTACACAGTTTATTCCTCTGGGAGGCTGAGTTCTCTCAATCTGTCCTGGCAGCTCTACACAAACATGCAGGTAGCCTTAAAAGCCACACTTCCCCTACTTAGGCAGATATCAACTCACCAGACTACAGAAGTCAGAGCTGGCAGAAGACTATAGCTTCTTAAGTTGAAAACAATCAATTTTTAATTCCCTTGGACAGTAGTATCTTGCAATTGTGTTTTTATTCTTCAAAGAGGAAGTTTTTGTTAGCTCTCCAAACACCAAAGTCTGATACAAACAACAGAATGAATTTGCTGTCCCTAAAAATGTAAGACCTGTGAATCTCTTGGGGCTGTCCTGCTTGACTTCCAATGTCTGTTAGCTGTGTATTTGATTACAAACAATTCCTATCGGCAGAGTGGTTATTTGTGTTGTGGACAGTGGCAGATCTGTTGCCAGTCAAATTCCTCTCAAAGGTCTTGGTACACGTAGAGAATAGGAGGAGCATCAGCAGCATTTCAGCCTGCAGCAAACACATCTCCTGCAAAAGACAGAAGAGCAGAGAGGAGAAAACTTTAGAGAAGAGAAAGAGGGAATACAGGCATTGAGAGAAAACTATGCTGCTAGAGGAAGAAAAGATATAAACTGACAATCAAGTACATCAGGATTACACAACCAACATGTCTCGGTCACCAGGAAAAAAGCAGGAGAACCACAAAATAGTAAGACATATTTGTAATGTGTTATTAAAATTGTGCATAGAGTCAGAATAAGCTATTATTGTATTGATGCATTTTATACGCTCCTATTTCTGAACAATCTGAAAGTACTGAAAGGATAGGAATAAGATTGGTGGTATGAGAGCAGAGCTGCTGGCAGCATTTATGGCTACTATTCCTAATGCTGGGATTCTGTACAGGCTTAGGAAAGAGAAGCACAAAGTTTCTGAGACTGCAATCTATTCAGAAGTAGAGGTCTAACCTTTCTTCAGGAATTTTGAGCCTTAAGGCTTTGTGTATGGTGAATGGTGATTTTTGACCAGAATTGGGCAGTGGAAAAATTCCAGTAGGCTTTAAGACAATGTTGTATCAATTTCTGAAAACATGACAGAGGACTCCACTGAAAAAGAAATGGAAGAATATAGTATAATTACAGTTAATGTACCTAAGTTTATGGTCAAAAAGTATTCCAATTGATTGCAAGTGTGGCTGATAAATATGATTATATTGATACAGTACGCTTAAGTTTCTCTAAGATAATTTTCTTATTACAACAGACTTTTTGCTGAGCAATAGTAACAATACAGGACCTGTATGACATCCATTTACTCCATTAAAAGCTTGTTAATGAGAATTTGGCCAACAGTACAGTATTATTTTAAACAGGAGTTATCAGCAAAATGAGTCTGGAAAATGGTTCCATACTGCTTAAGATTTTGAACAGCAACTTGTTGAAACAGCAACACTGGTTAAACTCCAAACTTTTGATGCAAAGAAAGCAGTAAGAAGTCTTTCCACCAAGCTGTTCTTACTTTGTTAGTCTGATTTGTTCTACTGTTTTTATTGGTATTCACTATTATTTTTCCACAGGCTAGAGACAAAAAGTACCTCTGGTCTGACCGCATGCCACAGGGCTGTAGCACTTCCTTTAATTACTTCCTGTCCAAGACGTTTAGGAAGAGTCAACCTAATCTCTTTCCTAAAGGCCAGCTGCTACTGCTGCTAAATACAGACAGTTCTGCAGTGCGTGGATGTGATCTGGCAGGGCAGGGAGAGAAGGAAACTTTCCTCCAGATTGTTGCACAGCTGAAGACCCCACATTAGTGCTTGTGACAGGATCAGTGCAGAGATACACCTTTGGCATCTTCAGTTGCTCTACATGTTCCTTGAGCAAGGTGTTGTAATCCTCACCCACCCCCTTAATTTGTTGTTATGCTTTACAGTTGTGCTGAATTATTGTATTTTTTCATTATTCTGAGCTAGATTTTTTATCTACTTTTTACTTTTTTGGAGAGAGCAGCTAATAATTTGGATCAGATCAACCCTACCTTTGTTAGCTGTTGTTCCTACAGCAAAAGGATTATAGCTTATTATTATAGCTCTATTACTCTTCCTGCAGCCGTTTGTTGTTATTCTTGGATGGCACATGACAGCATTTGCCAATCCAGCATACATAAGATGCAAGAATGCACCTGATGATAGTAACTCTGGGTACACCAAGAAATGGTACTTCTGACAAACAAAATCTCTTAGAAACCCAAGTGAGGATCAATACAGATTCTATTACACTTGAAATATGGATTTCAGCGATTATGTAGCCATTGACAAAAATTTCTTTATTAATGTAAATGTCATTTTTGCTTGCTTTCAATACAGCAGCAGCTCAAAAACATGGAAAAGTTTGATTCTAATTAATTTTTGATTTTCATATTTTCTGACAGAGCAGAGAACTTTTTGTACTGACATATGGGGCTTTGGTAGCCCAGCTGTGCAAGGACTATGAAAAAGACGAAGATGTCAATGCCTGTTTAGATAGAATGTAAGTACTGCTTTAAATGTTCAGCTTTATCCATAATGCTATTTGCCTATGTATGTATTACCTTTCAGCTTTTGTTTGTAGTCTCACAAGTTCCAGCATTCTGTCTATGGTTACAGAGAAGACTGGAAAAATGTTCAATATTCTGTCAATAGAAATAACACTAATTTGTGAATTAAGATCAACAATTAGCTTTTTAATTCTCTGAGGAAAAGTGTCAGGATTGTTTTCATAGCTTACACGTGTTTCTTGCTGATCCTTCAGTTATGCTAATTATTAATATAATCTTCTAAAATTTCATATCCTATATCCTTCACGGGGTTAGGGGCAAATGGGCCTCTCACCTTTAAAAGACCATACAGCAATGAGGGAGATAGCACAAAAGGTCAACATGGGTGGATTTTTACATGGATAACATCTCTGGAAAATGAAGATCCTATGTTCACAGGATCCTGTCATCCTGATTAACAGTCCTAGGCATTACTACCATAAATGTAATTATATAATGGAAAATCAGCAAGAAACAACTTTAGAGCTGGTTAACAAGAAAATATAGTAGGGTCTTTGGCAGAACAGTAAACTTATGTTTTCAGGCAAAATGGATTTACAGCAGTCACAGCAGACAGAATACCCTGAGCATTTTACTATTGACATGAAAGTTTACAAACCAGCTGTAGTCTAATAACTATCCATGAAAGTAAATAAAAAAATTGTTGTTTAGAAAAAAGAAATTTATTCACTAACTTAGAAGTGAGAACATCCCTCAGATACTTTTTTATAGTCATCTCTCATTCGGCTCTGGTGAAAATCATACATTTAAAAAATGCACAGGCTTCTTTAATGATGCCATGGTAGAAATTTCTAGAGAGCAGTTTTGGAAGATGTGGAGAGAATTTGCTCCGTATGTTTTCATTGTTGCAGTTGTTCTATAAAATCTTTTTGTTTTGAGGAAGAGTTGATAATATAATGACAGGTTTCATTAAAACAATACGTTCTTTACTTCTGTGACTGTGAAAACAGCCCAGCTTCAGAAAGAAACCTCACACCTCAGTAGACCCGTGACAGATGGGGACAGTGTATTTACTTGTCTCTTTCTGTGTACATATATCATCTGTGGTGAGAATGGTGCTTTTCACTGTGCAGTTGCCAAGTAGCTGTTTACCAGTCTGTTATTAATTTGACTTTGCAAATCTAAGGCATAAAACTTGAAAAGTATGTAAGTAGTCTTGTATGTCACTAATACCTATCTTGGTAAATGTTGATTATTCATTTGCCAATGTTACTGATGTTGATACTTAGGCAATAGATAAATATTTCGTTGTTTCTAGACACATGACATACTGCAATTTTAATCTTCACACTACCAAAACCATTTTTCGGTCTTGTCGTCATATTAGACATCAGATCACTGTTTGGCTTCTTGCCAAAGATGTGGCACACAAAGCACTAAGAAACTCCATTGAGTTCAGGCCGCTTCCCTGAGGGTGTAGGGCATCTGGCAAACAAGCAGACACTGCCAAAATCCACATAATTTGAAATGAGAAATTTCCTAAAAACATTTCTGAACTGAATACCTGTTCTTGTATAACATTTGTGTCAATCTCTTTCCATTTTTCAGAAAATGTTTGAAGGCACAGCTGTTTTGCACACTAAGAAGTTATTGACTTTGTTAATCTGCCAGAGCTAGGAATGAATTTTTGTTTTATAAAAATTTCATTATTTTCCACCCCTTTTTGTTTATATTTTAAAACTTGTGGTATTTTAAATACAAAATGGAGGTGATAGCGTACCGAAACTCTGTTAGCTAACAACTTTCAGATTTATTTTTCTACAACTATTTAGATGAAGGGAGAGAACATGTTAGAAAAAAAAGACAAAGAGGCACTTGTGAAGAAAGAGTGAAAAATGAGTTGAAGAGGTAAGAGGAGAAACTGAAAGAGATCAGGTGTGAGTCCATTTCCTGTGGGTTCCTCTGGCATCTGAATGCTGCAATGAGGGTGCCCAGGATTTGGTGTCTATATGTATAGACAATGTATAGACAAACTATATAGACAATTCATATCATCCTGGCCAGGAGTACCATGCTTAAAGAAGTATGATGCCTTAAATGACTACATGAACAGCAGTCCCATTGTGCTGCAAAATGTGGTAGAAAGAATGTAGACCAGCAAAATCTATTGTCATTAAAGTCACTCAGTTAGGAACATGCAACTTTTTTGCTGAGGAAGCACAAGAGACACATTAGGGAGATGGTAGGTGGAAAGAAGCTCCCCCTTTTGAATGTTAATTTTCCTTGTTTCCTGCTTAGGGGATACAGCATTGGCATAAGGCTGATTGATGACTTTTTGGCTCGTTCAGCTGTGAAAAGGTGCCGCAGTTACTCTGAAACTGCAGACATGATTGCACAGGTAAATAAGATTTGCATTTTCTTGAGTGTCATCAGATTCAGTGGTCTTAGCTTTCCTCTCCCCTCTCAATTTGCTCCAGAACAGTTACCTACATTTTCTGCTGCATCATGATCGTCATATCAAAAAACACTCCTCAATCACATCCATGCTTCCAATGGTTGAAATACAGCCTTTTCTTTATCTGCAACTCCAGAACACAACACGAAGTGGGGTGCCACCTGCGAGAGGCTGCCAGCCCCTGACCTAAACTGACCCTAAAGTCAGTTGCTAAACTGAAAATAAAATTCTTCTATTTCTAGCAGACATTAAAATAAGTTAAAATATGTTCTTTGTTTTGTTTGTTGTGGTTTAAGATGATTTCTTCTACTTTTGCTGGAGAATGCAATATGTGACAAAAAACCATCCAGTTTTAACAAACTTCAAATCATATATTCCCTTCCTTTTTTCTCTTCCTAGGACCGTAAGTCTTAACCATATCACAGAGATCTTAAACTTTATATTCTTACTTCTGCCATTTGACTCTTCTCATCATCTCCATAATTACCTTAGGTATCTTTCAATTTTAAAATGGTAATATTAAGAATAAGATGTCTGATTTTCTGAAAAAAAAAATAAAAAATCTCGGTGGTAGCAAAGAACTGTAAGAAAGGAAAATGAGAAGAACATTTTCCTGACTACCCACAAATCTATAATATAATCAAAAAGATAAAATCGGAACATGTACTTTCACCTACTTTGATGGAAATTTCCCTTTTATCTAGTAGTTGTTCACACTTCTGTCAGACAAGAAAGACACTGGTTTCTACAGAGGTACTTTTGCTCCCATGGGCAAGTTAGAATTCCTAAGAATTTCAAAGAGAAATTTAAATAAGAACAATATGTAACGAAGTTCCTCCTGGTAAGCAGCTGAGCTGGGGTAGAGGATCCACTGGAAACAGTGAGGACAGCTGAATGAACTCATGAGACAAGCAGCATTTCAATTACTGTTTTAAAATACACTGCCTCTTTTAAAAAATGATACCAGGCTACAAAATCACATTTTTGTTCACTTTTATGTTCTTCTTCAGGTGCTATTGGTACTTAATTTTCACATGTAAGTCAGATATCTGGTTTTCTGGGTTCTTATTCCTCATTGTTCCCTTCTTTACAAATGTATTATTACAGTTGAACCATCATTTTTAAGAACAGGGTATTCAACAACAAATTACAGTGACAATTAACAATGGAAAAAGATACTATTTCTCTGCAGGTTGTACTTCAAAAGAGACTTATTAAGAAGAGTAAAAAATTACTTGCAAAGATTGGAACAAACTTTAGAGCACACACTGTCCCTTTGAAAGACTATTTTTAGCAAACTAAAAGAGGAGTTCTGTCGTAGGAGTGTAACATTTCTGAGGCAAAATGCGATATGGACAACACTCACATTTCTTTGGCAAAACAATTTTTAAATAATCTTCAAGCACATTTGTCTGAGGCACATACCAACAAAACATGTGTAAAATGACCCGGTAAGTAACTGCAAATAAGCTGTTAAAGTTTTTCAGAATCACAAAGGTGTTTACATGATCTCCTTAACTCTTCAGCAGGAGTGTTCCCAGCCAGGAGAAAGTGCTTAAATACTTAACTCAACTAAATCTTCAGAGATGTAAATCTGTTTAAGGATGAGTAAAACCAGTTCAAAGTTAAAGTAACTAAGACAGTCAAGCAATTCAAGTAGTTAGAGCCAAACCTCCTGTAAACATAGCTGTTATCCTGCAGTCCTTGGGAAAACGAAGAAGTCTATAAGATCAGGCTGTGGTTGTTCCCTGGGGAAATGGAAAGAGATGAAGCAAACGAAAAAACCATCAAATGAGGACTACAAAGCCAGCTTCCCAGATTAAGAAATAAATACTGGAGGAAAGGTGCTTCCACGACTGGTTCGGACTGCAAAGCCTGGGCTTTACTGCTACCTTATAGTGGACTGGAGAAGGGCCAACAAGTTTTGATGAGGTGCCAAAGAGAGCCCTTCTACACTGAGTTCCCATGGTGTTCACTGAGTTCCCATGGTGTTCACTGACTTCTCGTGTTGGTCCTGTGACTTGGCATGGTTACAGTTGGGATTAAATTAAAAAAGAGATGAAACAGGACATGTAAGGGAAGGCTTTCTGGCAAATTGGGGTAAAAAATGGAAACCAGTCGAGGAATGGTGTTAAGAACAAAGCCCAGCTGAAGAAGTAATGTCCAAGATGGGATTCAGAATTTGGATCTGAGAATAACTGAGGATTACTTTTGAAATGAGGGCGATAATTTTGCTCTATAATCCTGAAAAATCAAAATTTTAATTCAATTCCTCCTCGTAGGACCTTGATATCATTGATATGACCAAATGAGTTGCAAAAAATAAACAGCTTCTGCTTTTAGATCTAATTTTTATACTACTTTTTCTAGTACCTTGGGGTGTTTGCGTGTGCCAGAGGTGGAAGCAGCCAGACCACACCCTCTAGTCCAGAGCGAGCTGATGCTGGTTTACAGACTCCACTGCTGGATTAACAGTGCTGTGCCTAAGGATAGTTCTGTTCCTGAAAAGCAGTAGCTGCAGAGATGGCCTTTAGTGTGGACACTCAGTACCCCGTGAACACAAGAAATGGACATCTCTGGAGCTTTTTGAAGAGAGCTCCCTGGGGATAACAAGGGATAGGGTAATCCAACCATGTCACCCCCCAGAGTGTAGGACAAAAGACACGATTCCCCTTTTCATGGAAGGTGCTGCCACGCAAGGTTCCTCTATATTGGCATATGACCAGTTTGAAGGTCTGACAGAAGCTGGCAGAATTTATGAAGCTGGTATATGTTTTTTGGATCTCAGCAGAGAGAGGGAAATGCAAACAGCAGGTTGCTGTGCTAAGTGGTAGACAGTAAACTGTAAAAAGAAGTGCTGCACTGTGGAGATAAAGAAAAGTTCGTAAGAGAAGTTTGAAATTGGCAACAGATGGAAAGACCTTTAAAGCATTTTCCTCTTTCCAAACACTGACTGGAAAAATACTAAGAATGAAAAGTATGCTAGCAGAAATATTATTTTGGCTGCCTTTCCTTCATTAATCTTGCTATTATGCCATCTGAAATTACAGTTTTAATTTTTTTAACAGTCTGTACTTACTTGGTGTCATGACATGCATAAAATGTTTTGTAGTGAAAAGTCCCCAGTAGTGCGTAGAGGGACTGATAAGTTAGTGGCTTCCTAAATATTTCGGTAATTCTAGACCTGTTTGAGCACCATCAAAATGTTAATGAATTTTATTCTTGCTGCTTGAGAGAGATGGAGTGCTGGTTGAGACTTTGAAAAAAGGCAGTGATACATCTTTAATTATGACTGCATAATCTCATTTTCTCATTAAGCAATATATAATGTCATAGAGTTACAAGCAACATTTTCAAAAGAGAGATTTTGCTTTATATGGGCATCATTTTAGTGGCAAGCCTATGTACATGTCGAAACACATATTCTTTTTTCTTCCATTTCATAGACAAAAATGGGACAGATTTATGGATGCAACTTTTAAACCACCTAATTCATTTTACTTTCCAGTCTTTGGAGTCACAAAGACTGAAAAGACTTTTGTTTTATCCTCTAAGAAACTGGAAATCGTAGTTTTAAAGTAGTTGCTGTGCAGCTATAGCCTGGTTAAAAAGAAAAAAATCATTTATATTAATTGAATTGCTTATCTATGCACTTAAATTATTGTTCCTGCCAAGACATTTTCACAATTTTTACTTTATAGCTTTGCAATTTGGCCTTAATTTGGTGCTCCATTGCAAACCAGCTACTTCTTTTGCATAGTTTCCTTGCAAGTTCTCTTTTACATGGGAAATTGTAACAATAGAGTTTGGACAGATTCATCATACCATAATGCAAAGTACAGCTGAAACTAAATTGGAAGCATTTGAGAGCTAAGCATGCTTTAAAAAGTCTTTGTTATAAGAATAAAGACTTTAAGTTTGATGGAGAAGCAGATGGGTAGTGGAAGAAGAGTTAAGAGAATTTTAATGAGTAAACTGAGGGACAGAGCACAGAGAATTAAACAGAAGTTTCCTGTTTTCTTGTGTACTCATATTTTGATGGGTATCAGAATTAAAGCAAAATCTAAATTTTCCAGCAGAAAATGTTGATCTTGCTCTTTGATTTTATATGTTGGGTTTTTTTCTCTCTCTCTCTACGCCTTGTTTTGGACAGTGTTGATGATAATCTGTCTCTTTCTGAGCTGCCATGGTAGCTGCTGAATTTAGGGACAACATTAATAGAAAAGAGCTTTTGCAATAGCCCCTTGAAGGGCATAGTTAAATTTGCCAAACCCATATTCCAGCTGAAAACATAGGGTCAAACTGGCTGTATTTCAGTCTGTTTTTATAGAATTATTCCAGGACATGGAAATTGCATTAAGTCACAGACATTTTGGTGAGATAAAAGAGTCACACAGCCCTGGGAATGAGGATCAGTGAGATGGGCTCCTACCAGGCACACATTGCAGCACAAAGTGTTCAGCAGCTGCTCTTGGGGCTGGAGACACTCTCAACATGAGTTACCCGCAAACATGAAGCAGGGAAGGAAGAGGAAGGGGAATGCACCTTGGATTTGCCCCTCAGCAGGAGATAGGGCTGGGAAGTGCTGCCATTTCAGATGGTCCAGGCTGCCTCAGGTGCAGAACCCTGAGCTTTCTTCTGAGGGAAAGGAGGATGCCAAAAGCTCTAAGTGGGATCACTCTGTCCTCTTACCCTTCCCTCTACCAGCTATGGTTTTGCCTCTGTGTCCTAGCTATTATATCACACTGAAGGCCTTATCTTTACATCAACCCACTAGTTTCCCATATTTCTTTGATCAACTCATTAACCTACTTGTTGTCCTCCCCATTGCATCCCCACTTGCTTTGATTTTCTGAGGAAGGAGGTGGAAAGACAGTTTTGGAAAGGGAAATTTGGCCCAGGCAGTGGGGCAGTCCTGTTAGGGGGTGTTTCCTCTCCCCTTGTGTGCAGGGAGGAGGCGAAATGGGGCTGGACAGAAAATGTTGGGGCAGTTCTCATAAGGAAAGATAAAACCAGACAAATGGGAAGGGTCATATACCCTGGAAGTAGGTAGATGCTATACTAGGAAAGAATCCTGGGGAGAAAATGGTTGGTGTATGTGGCCAGACACAGTGTCAGACACATCTGCTGTTGTGACTTTCTTTTTGGCAGCATTGCATTTGTGCTTTCAGCTACAGCAGGTGCATTTAGGCATATAACATGTTGTATGTTGGCTGCTAACTGGGTCATGTGGGATAAAAGAACCTTAAAACATAGTCTCAAGGGTAGCAAGCTCTTGAAAACATATAGATAAAATTCTTAGCAGAGAGTTGAATTAGCTCTTGGATTTTATTTCATAAAGAGTAACGATCTGCATATGCATATAGATACTTTTACCTGCTAATGAAGCACAATGAGTATGAGAACAGCTGGGCAGAATACCCTGGTTTGTTGAGAAAAGCATGATTCAAGCTCAGCAAAACTATGGTTCTTTGCAGACTTGGAGAGACTGGCAATAAAATGCTGCACAAAAGCCTGCCCAGCCACCCCAGGGAAAGTAACATCGTTCTCCTTTTATACAGCATTTGCAAATACTCTGAGCACCCTGCGTGAGAGCCACGTGATGAATTCCAAGTGGGTGAGGTAAAGCATAAGGCTCTGGGGTGAAATGCATTTGTCAGAGGCACTGACTGGCAGTTTCCTCACTTGCTGTTTCTTCTTGCTCCAGACACTAAGTTTTCCTAGGATATTCAAAAAAACAGGAAAATCAGTCTTCTGCAAAATATTTTCTTGTCTTAAAAAGTGGAATTTCCTTCCAGGTTCACTGTTGTACACTGGCTGCAGGCCCCGTACAAACAATATTACATAGCACTACAGGCTGCACCCAGTGCATGAAACTTGCTCAAAACTAGAACTTTATTTCCATACAAAGAGAAAGTCTGGAATGGGAGAAGATAATAGGGAGATGTTCTACACAGGCAAAGTATCCAAAGACAGAGAAGCCTTGAGGGTGCCTCAAAACAAGGATGTACCTGCAATTGGCCTGGAAATGACCTGGACGGAAAACCTTTGCTTTCTGTGGGCTGTCAGAAAGCCACACGCATCTCCTGTTATTATAGTTGCACACTTTAAATTACTTTACTTATTGATAGTCTCTTGATTTACATAGGACGAGCACACTATAGCTCATTTTACATAGCATATTGTTAAAACCTTCTTGTAGAAGTCATTGTTCATCTCTTTTTGCTGTCAGCTCTTGAGGCAGAGCCAGTGACATGAACCCTGGGTGCCACGGAGTACTGCAGCCTTTTCACTTGTGTAGGGAAATAATTTCATTCTGTCCTTTTGGAGCAAGTATCTAACTGGGAGGGAACATAACAAAGAAGAAAGAGGCCATTGTGAAAAAATATAGAGATGAAACCAGCTAGAACTATGCCATATTAACAAGATATAAAAAAGCTGATAATATACTTAATCTATGGTATTTCCCTTCTGTCCGCAAAGTCCAGCATTGTCTCGCTTTCCTCATTGATTCCTTTCTGCCCTTCTTCAACTAGCTTATGAATTGTGCTATAGTGCTGTTTGCTGCTGCTGAAAGAGTGGAGCTGGGAAGCATCTTCCCATGCCTGAAAAGCTGGCAGGGAAATGGGTTCTGGCTCCTTGTTTTCAAAAAAGCACTTCAGGTTTCGCTCACTCAGCTTGGTGGCATAAAGCTGGAAAATCTGCTCCAGTTGCTCCTTCTCTGTCCCCTCATACACTCTCCAGAACATCAGCTGGAGGTGGCTGACTTTTGACTGGCAGCTGGCACAGCAGGTGGTTAGCAGGGAGAGAAGAGCTGTGGTAACTATCACACACCAGCCTAAAATCTGGGAAGGCAAAAGAAATCAGTTTCAGGTTAAAAAGACCCAAATGAAAATGCTACTTAAATCATAAATGTCCGAGAGAGTGACCACGCTTTGTTTGGATTCGGTGTTGGCATTGATGTTAATGGGACATCAATATGGGAAGTGAAGGGAACAAGTTGTCCATCAGCATAGAGGCTTCTCAATAGTGCTCTTTTTGGTGTCTCTTTGGTAAAGGCTGAAGTGTTTTCTATGTCCTGAAAGCATTAAATAAAACTACCCAAAAAGAATTACTAATTTTGAATCATGAAGAACAACAAGACCAAAAAGGGCAAGTAACTTTTGTCCCAGATCAATCAACTTTTTAAACTGTAACCACTGTTAGATGTGTTGTTTTCTGACTTCTTTTTAATCTAAAAAAATCTCCAACACAACAACTACATTAATTAGGTAACAGGAATAGAGAAGATAGTCTTAAAGTGTTCCCCGATTCTTTTGCCAGTTGATTCACTGAAATCTCTACTGTTCTTGTGAAATGTTTTTACTTTGATGAATCAGTCCTTTGCTGTGGAAAACAATTTTTTATGCCAAAACTGGCTTAAAAACTACCTTTTTGTCCAATCCTGTGAGAATGCTAGAAGGGGAGGGCATGTGCATTAATAGGTCTGTGGTAGCACTGGAATAGAACCCAATTCATCTACACACTGATTACAGATCATTGCTGTATCTTCAGAGGATTTTATTTTTGCTGAAATATGCTTTTCCAGCATCACTCAACTTTTTTTTCTGTAGCAGCTTCTGATTTTGACAAAATTCTGTTAAGATAATTTTAAAAGAAAGAGCTACTTCCAGGATTACTTCCTCGGCAAAGGAGAGGGTGGAAAAATGTGCTTGAAATTGTTGTGAGATTTGCTCCTCTAAGGAGAGCAGAGGTGTGAACACAATTTTTCCCTGCCTTGTGCCACTGGCCTAGTCAATAGTTTTACTCATCTACTCTGCTGCAACATATATTTAAGAAAAAACAGTAAAAAAAAAAAGTAGCTTTTGTTTTCAAACACTGGAGGAAATTCCAGTGTGGAACAAATATTTCAGGGTTTAGAAGCTCATATGCACTGGAACTAATTTCCCATGCCCTAATGGTGATGATATGAAAAGCTGCAACCTTTCTCATGTGAACTCTTGCACTGATGTTAAAAAAATAACCACCAGTAAAAATCTGTATTTAGCTGATGGAATATAGAGAATTTCCTCAGGAAATCTGTGAAACAGAAAAACTTGACAAACAACTATTCTTAGGAACTGGTATGGAAGAATAGTTAGAGCTTTCTTTTGTTTTTCCCAATCACTTTTTATTGACTGATGATTTATATGGGTATTTGAGAAATTGCTCTTTTTAGCAATTTTTCACTTTCTTGCAGCTTGGCAACTGAGCTCATATATTCTCATGCTGAAACTGAGTCACTGGTCTTTCACTATTTCTTATACATACAACTGAAAGTCTTCAGCACTATTTGTTGTTTCCTTCTAAATCTGTCAAATAAATTGCTTTGTGTGCAGTGCCAGCTTTGTCCTATTTGCACGAGGACTTGAAAATAAAACCTGCTCTTGGAGAGGAAATTGTTCCAGATGGATGCAATTCTCAACAAAAACTTGCTGGGTCCATGGAGTGTTTTCCTTTGTTTTCCCTTTTCTGTAGTCTTTTTTTTTTTTTTTTTCCTCTCTCCCCCATTTTGATTTTTTGTCTCTGAATTTATTTGTGTTAAAATGCAGAGAACAAAAAAAAACTGTGTTGCACAAATATTGTAAAATATAATAAGATCTCAGCTTTGGATGATCTACTTGCTTTATTGTTTCTTACTTCCTCCAAGCAGGACAAAAACGTGCTCACATTTGGCATCATGAAAATAAGGAGCACAAACAGAAACACATTATATAAGTAGCCACAAATATTTCACAAATCTTGTTTTCCAGTATTTTTCTGCTGCTAGTGACCTAAGATTTCACTGCAGTTATCACAATGGTTTAAAATAGGAGAGTGTGGCACAAATTTTTTAATAGGCATGAATTTTTTAGTAGGACAGACCCCTTTAATGGGGTGGCATCTGTTAATTTAGCCTCCTAAACAATCCAGTTTTTTTTTTTTTTCTCTTTAGAGCAATCTCCATTCAGGACGAAAGCTTTAGGCTTTCTGGTCTTATTGACCCTGCCACCAGTGGGGACCCCTGGGAAATATGGACCAGCTCAAACTGAACCAAAAGATGGATTGATTGTATTTTGCAAGGCTGCCAAAACATTGTTTACATGAAGACAACAGTTTTAACACAACATCTGACATCAGGATCTTCCACAGATAAATCCCATCAGCAGTGCAATCTGGATAATGCTCTTTATAATTTTTCTTACCTGGGACTGTGCTTGAAGCGTTCGTTTCAGTTCGTCACTCTCTGAAAATGGCATGGAGCTTTTGTCACAGGCTACCTTGTGTAGCTCTCCAAAGCACTTTTCAGATTTGCTGTGGCAAACTGCGTTCAAGTAGGCAGGATTATCCAAGCCACTCATGGCACATTCGTAAAAAGTCCCGTTGAGCAAAGCCACAGAAAGCCACATCACTGGGGCTACCAGAGCACTTAAAGTGATTTGTCCAAAGACATAAAAGAAATGGCAGACATTCCCTCTGGGGAATATTTTCCTGGGATTCACCCAGCAGCCTGTAAAGAGTTTCCAGGTCTTGCTGTTCAAGAAGTACCCAATAACTAGCAAAACGAGAGCTGGCGAGAAGAGAAATACCAAACCGTACCTGAAGTTTTCACTGCTGCACGGGCATCTGAAAGCAACGAGAGAAAACACACGCTCACCTCCCATTGTCAGCAGCGCCATAAAACTGTAACCTATAGCGGTTTTCCGGTTCATAAAGAACTTCAGGATTGTCTGGAAAGCATCCATGTCTGATACTCACTGAAGAGGTGAAAATCAAGTTTCTCTCGGTTGGCAGCGGTGTGCAGAGCTCTCCCTGGGACGAGCAGCCCGCTGCTCTCCCGCCTGCCCACGCCCTGCCGAGATAACGCCGTGATGTCACGGTCTGCAGAAGGGCGCTCACAGGGACCCCGCCGCTGGCAGGCCAGATGTTGCACATTTACAGTCACATTCGCCGGTTGTGGAGAGAAGGCAAGCAGTGCTCTCTGTAACCAAATAAGTTTGCAGTCTTAGCATTCTTGTTCTTGGTGGGCTGTTTGTTTTTTTAGTGACTGCAGATGGAGATGAGAGTGAAAAAACACTCGCTCGGCTGGTTGCCGGAGATCTTGAGCTGTGATTATAGAAGTTGCTGGCGAGGTAGTGAGTGACCTCATATAGATGCTAATGGTCCCAAGGGAGTATGACATGACTGAAAGCAGACGGAAAGCAGATGAGTGATAACCGTAAAACCCCTTTGTATAGGGTTGTAAATGTAGGAACATCAAAGATGAACAGCTCTCTGCTGTGTTTCCCTGGAACATCACATAACTCTGGATTTGCATTACTGGCTCAAGCTGATCACAGAAGACACAAACGTACCTTGATTTTTTGCCTGGTTAGCTCTCCCCCCCTTTCTTCCCAGGGTAAAATTTGTCTACAGCATGCTGCTTTCTAAATTTTCACCTCTGGTTTGCACACAACATATTCAAACAGCCCAGTTTCATTCTTTTGCAGGTTGCTTTCAAGATGTACCTTGGGGTCACCCCTAGTGTGAGCTGCAGTAGTGCCATGGGGAATGAATTCTCCTTAATCCTGGACAAAAATCCATTAGTGGACTTTGTGGAAGAGCTGCCAGCAGAACGAGCATCACTGTGTTATTGTAACATCCTCTGTGGTGTGATTCGAGGTGCCTTGGAAATGGTAAGGAAGTGCACATCTGTTTTCTCCATTCTTTGTTAATTTGCAGCAACATGGAAAAACAAAATCGCTTGTTCAGATGAATGTAGGAAATGCAGTGTTGTTTAACCTCTCTGGTTAAATGTCTAGATAAAAGAGGACAAGGCTGATCCTGATCGTACCTATCCTGAGGTAGAGAAGTACACGGATTAGGTCACCTCCACACTGTCCCTGCCTGGCTGTTCAGTGGCTGAATTGGGTGCAAAAGCCAGGTGGGATCAGGAAGCCAGATAAAAATGTGGAGGGACAGGGGGGCATGCTGGGTTCCTCCACTGCTCCTGGAGCCTGTCACACTTTTCCTGCACAGCTGTAGCCAGTAATAGTCATCCCCAATTTTTTCCAAATATGTGAAGATAAATAATATTGTCAGGTTTCCGTGGTACCTGCTGAAATAGAGAACAAAATGTCGATGAGTATAATGTTAAAACAAAAGCATCAGAAGTATATCAGATGGCATTCCAAACTTTTTTCCTAAATTTAAGATTTTTACAAGAATGTAAATAAAGAGTATCATTTGAACATTTCTGGCCTGTAGAGCTTCTTTGGGAAGATTACTTTTGGGCTGTTTTGTGTCTCTGTCAATATGCAATTTGGCATATATCTTATATTTCAGGAGAAAAAAACCTCAACCCTGCAGTGTTATGTATATACATCAGTCTCAGAATTATAGACTCTGATACAAGACTAATTAACAAAAGTGTTATATTGTAAGTCTTAGTACATGACCAGGAAATTCTGTGATGACAAAATCATCAAGTATGCAGTTTAGGGTCTCAGAAGAAAGCAAAGCACTGGAATGAGGGGTAATATATTATACAAATTCCAGTGTACATAAACTTCCTCTTAATTAGCTCAGTTAGGAAAGCCATTTTAAAACAACCTAGAAATCTGTTTCCTATGAAACCTGAGAAAGGGGGTCCTCTTGTGGTAAGAGAGAGAGGAAAAGCTCATTATACTGGAGCAGGGTGGAAAACTGGGCATTTCTTAGCTTAACTGATCAGACCTGATTCTTCCTAGGTTCACTTAGCAGCAGAAGTTACCTTCCTCCAGGACAGGCTGAAGGGTGATGCTGTGACAGAAATAGGAATTACATTTTTAAGGAAGCCTGAAGACAGAAAGCACAAAAGGAATAAATGAAAGAAATACTGGGAGAAAGCCTTGCTGAGGGATATTTTGTGCCTTTTGTTTCCAAAGAAGAGATGCAGGGTAAAAATGGCTTTGCTGAACCAGCTGCAACAGTCACCTGGTTGAAAGATGAAGAGAGCTGGGCAGCAAAGAGGAGGGGCAGAGCAGGGGAGAGCAATGTTAATTGTCATGACACAGATATCAGTAAAAAAGATCAAAATGACCTGCCCATCCTTCTCAAATACGTATGCTCTTGAGCTTAATGAAAATTTTATCTCAATATTTAGTGTGTGCTAAGTATTCAATTGTATACCAACTGTTGTCAGATAAAGATGATGACCTTTTCCCATTTTGTTTGTCAGTAATGTTTCAAAGCATGACTGCTTTATTTCCCTGGCTGTGTGTGGTTATCTATAAAGGATTCATTAGCTCTGATTGCTCTATGCTGTGTCTTGTTCCCAGGTGCATGTATTGATGTGTAATGGCTTGCCATTCATTGCCCCCCACACTGGATATCCTGCTGTCTTTGAAACGAGAGGGATGTGGCTTCACTGACAGCAGGAGCTAGCTTTGTTCCTTGCAGCTCTTCAGGCCCCACAGTTTTGTGGTTTTGCTGGCACCCCTGTTCAGTCCTGTGTGCACACCAGGCTGCAGCGCTCTGACAGCTGCAGCAGTGCTTGTGTTGCTCCAAGCTATGGGCCTTTTCGTGTCAGCCTTCTCTCCAAGAGCACTGATCTTGTTACCAAACTGAACAAAGCATGATGGATTTGATGTGTAGCCACTGTGGATCTGTATCCATCTAAGGAAACTTAAATAAAAATTCTGAGATTATCATGCAACTGATCATCTGGTTGTGTTGTCTACCCTTACCTGGCCTTCCCCCTAGATGTTGAACATCTTCCTCTTGACAGTGGGCTCGTTACTGCAACATGACTGGGAAGTAGAGAAGGAGCAACCTCACAGAGACCCAAGTTATAAGAAAAGTTTAAAGTTGTTTGGTGTAATGCAAGATGTCTGGGTAAGGGTTGGACAAAACTCCAGGTCCTAGCACAGCATCCTACCCACAGAGCCATCTTACCCTCTTCTCACCAAAATGCTTGTTTTAAACTGAAATACAAACAAGTTCAGTGTAGCCACAAGCTAACTCTGATTTTATCGGTGTGATTTGTACCTTCTTCTCCTATTTTTCCCTCCATCTGTTTACCACTTAATCTCGCTAAGTGGGGGCGTCTCTTACCTTGGGGACAGCAGGGTTCATTCTCACCAGACCTGTAGAGTCCTCATGATAATCTCTCTCCCTTGATTTGTCACAGCAGTGTGGTACAGTGGTGGCAGAGGGAAATGGAGCTTTAAGAGAGCAATTTTGTAGGGAGTAAAACTGAAAGAATTCATTACCCAGCCTTGGTCTCAGCCCAACTGCTGTTGCCTGCTACCAGTAAGTGGCAACATGTAAAACATGTAACAATATGTTATAACCAGTAACAAGTTTCCCTCCCTTCTTTTTTTCATTATTACTTTTTTTTTTTTTTAATTAGAGATTAAAGATCTTGTGGAATTTGTCTGATTTCACTGTCTGTGCAAGAACCCTCAGTGGGGTTTTTGCTGGTTCTGACAAGCTGGTTGAGATGGCCATGTGGCTGACCACAATAACTGTTCTTTATTGGCAATGGCCATTTTTACTTTTCCCAGCAAGACTAGGCAAATATTCTCTTTTTTCCCCCCATTATTATCTTGAAAGTGAATAACCTATATTGTCCTTGTTTTCTTACAGAATTGCTAGGGTTGGAAGGGACCTCTGAAGGTCATCTATTCCAAACCCCCTGCCAAGGCAGGATCACCTACAGCAGGTGACACAGCAATGCATCCAGGTGGGTTTTGAATGTCTCCAGAGAAGGAGACTCCACGACCCCCCTGGGCAGCTGGTTTCACTGCTCTGACACCTTCAACAATCTTCTCATGGTGAGGTGAAATTTCTTGTGCTTTAGTTTGTGGCTGTTGCTTCTCCTTCTGTCACTGGGCTCCACTGGAAAGAGTCTGGCACCCTCCTCTTGGCACTCATCTTTGAGATGTATTAATGACATCCCCTCTCAGCATTCTCTTGTCCAGAACTAAACAGGCCCAGCTCCCAGAGTGTCTCCTCCTAAGAGGGGTGCTCCAGACCCCTAATCATCTTCGTGGCCCTTCTGCTGGGCCCTCTCCAGCCGCTCCTTGTCTTTGTTGCACTGAGGAGCCCAGAACTGGCCACAGCACTCCAGATGTGCCTCACCAGGGCTGAGTAGAGGGGGAGGATCACCTCCCTCGACCTGCTGCCCACGCTCTTCCCAATGCATCCCAGGATCCCACTGGCCCTCCTGGCTGCAATGACACTGCTGGCTCCCAGTCAGCTTGTCATGCACTGACACACCCAGGTCCTTCTCCACAGAGAAGCTCTGTCTCCCCCAACCTGTACTACTACTCCATTATCATCAAGTTTCTTACAAGGAAAAGAGCACTGAGCAAGTCAGCGACTGTGACAAAGTGAATGTTTTTTAAATTCTTTTGTACCTACAGAATTAAATTTTGTTTAAATCTTCATGTGTTTTATTTTCAGTTTATGGTGAGAAAGAAGCTTCCAAGCTCGTTATATTCAGCTAGTTAAAATGGGCTCTTCCCTTCTTTCTTCCTTGCAAAATGAACATAACAAAAAACTTCTTGGGATTCCTCTCTGTCTCTCTGAATAATTTCTGAGTTTATTGTGTAGAAAGAGTGGATTTATAGGAGGAGTAAAAGGACAGCCCAGACCTAACAATCTGACTCATATCTCTGAAATGTTCTCTTAAACAAAATCTTTTCAGAAGAAAAGTGAACTTTATTACTCTTCACTGGAAATTTTGTTTCTTATAATTAGATGTTCTTTGAAAAGACTATTACTACTTTCTAATATGGATTGCAGATTTTTAATGTCCTTAAATATATGAATGTGCTTTTAATGTTTGTTAATATATAAGCTTTGCCTACATTGCTGTGTTATGCATAAGCCTAACCCCTCCAGACAAACTAAATATTTTAATCTATGGCTTGATCTAAGCTTCACTAAAAGCTTCATTGTAAAGAGGGGGCTAATAAACTAAGCTGAATTTCTGATCAAATCTTCCATTCCTTTTTGTCTCTTTGATAAGGTTTCGTATTGTCACTCTGTCTGCCAAGTGTTTTAAGGTGTTTGGTAATAATTTGACATAGTATGTGCTGACATCTTTGTAGATGCTGATTATTTTACACATGACTTCGTAATGGACATAAGAAAACATAAGAAAGCTCTCATTTAAATGGACTTAAGCAAAGTATTAAAGTGTATTTAAAAGCAAATCTGCTGAGGGTTACAACTATCAGCTTTTACATTTAATTTGCATAGATTTCAGTAAAAGCAGAGAATAAGACTCTTCTTACATCAGTAATGTTAAAAAACTGCCAGCATTGCAAAGGATTTATTTTATTACATCCCTGAATCACTTGTGTGTGCTTCATCCACAAATGATAAAACAGTGAGATTCTGACCTTCTTCATTGAATTTGGCACTGTTGCCTCTATTTGTGCTCACATACTTGTGTATCGTGCTGTAATACTGCTCTTGTGAGTTGAAGGTATACAAGAACGAAATCTTCCACCAGTCTTTGTTGCTGGGAGTATGAAATGGTGCTGGGTCAGTGGCTTCAAAGAAACATTTTGTGTTTATTTCTGCCAGATTGGTTGCATGCTCTTTGGCTTTGCTCTCAAAGAGTTCCTGTTCTTTTTTTGAGTAAATTTTCCAGAACTTGAGCTGAAGATAGCTGACCGGGGAGCAACAGCGGCTGACACATGTTGAAATCAGTGCCACAGTCATTATGCTTGCTATCAGGAACCATCCTATCAGCTTGGAAAAAAGATGGATATGTTAATGGTGTTTTTACATGGTCATATGTGAAAGTATAGAACATAACATTGAAGAAATATGAAAACTGTAAGCAGACACCCTGGAGTACATGTAACTGTCTGCTTTCTGCCAAAAGAGGGGATCCCATGCATACAATTCAGCCAGACATACAGAGCTTCTGCACCCCTGAGCTGATCTTGTTGGATTAAGGATGAATAAAAAAAAAAAAAGAGAAGGTGAACAGAAGTTATTTACTCAGTTATATCCGGCTTTATTAAGGCAAGATACTGACCATCGATTTCTGTGGTTGTGGTCAGATTTATGGTACAGAGGGTGCAGAATCACCCTGTCTGCCTTGTGCTGTGCATCAAGAGCTCCTGCCAGCCATGTTCTTGTGAGGGGTAGCTACTCTCCCTGATGCCTGAGCCTGCAAAAGCAGCTAGCTTTTGTGCAACACAGAGAAAAAGTTGTGCCCTGTATGTTTTGAAAGCAGGACATGGATTTGGATATTGCATATGGGAATTCATTCTTGTTTTATACCTGATTTTAACATCCTTAGACAAGTCCCATCAAAACCATCCTAGTAGATGCTGGTCCTTCCTTTACCCAGGGGTACTTAGGTGGAAGATCCAGGCAGAGATCCTGCAACATGCTCTTTTACCTTGGGATGATTTTTTTTTCCAAGTGAAAAAGTATTGAGTGCTAAAGGAAAAGGGGTTTGTGTTCTTTTTGGTTCTTAATTTGTTGAAAGTAGATTGGATATTAAAAACAGTGGCCAGTAATAAAAATGCACTCACACTTTTTCTATTTTTGTTTGACTGGATGTCTTTTTTAGATTCCACTACAATGTCAGTAACAGTCAGTCTTCCTTGGTTATGCTCCTTATCCTATCTGAATTGAATGGCTTAGAGTTTGCCCCTTTCCAGTCTTTTTATTGGAGAAGCATCATGCTAAATATTTAACAAATATAAATACTTTTTTTGTTTTAAAAAGTATTTGTACTAAACAGGAACTTACAAAAATCAAAGTAATTATAAACTCTTATAAACTTAACAACCTTAACCAACCCTTAATGTTTTCCGGGAAAAAAGTTGCAAAACGTGATTTTCCTACAGGAGTTGAGACAAGTTCCACACAAATGTAGAAACAAAACTGAAGTGCTGCCAAAATTTGGAGGTTTCATTTCACTCCAAACAAGAAAAAATCCATGAGTGTTATTGTTTTGATCATGCAGTTTGCCTTCAGCACAAGAAACTTTACCAAGACAGATATATATTTTAACTCTTCTTCTAGAATACAAGTGTGAAATTATTACAAGGTTCCAGCATTGAGATTTATAATCTAACAAGTTGTTCTTATTTTTTTCTCTTTCCAAATGTCTCCTTACAACAACTCTTGCAAGGAGACATCAACTTCCTGTCTGTTAGTGATCTCACTTCCCCTCAATTAATGCTTATTTACAGAAGTTTGAGGTATTTAGAGGCATAAAAGTGGAGAAGGAGAAGAACTCACATGACAATGGAGAAGAAAACTTGGAAAGTCCCATTCTCTAGGCTGGTTCCCTGCCTAGCTTTGAATGAAGCTTTGTAAATGACAATGCCAAACCATTACTGTGCAAATGTGCAAAATCAGAAAGTAGCATAAGTACACACCTATTAATTTTCTGTTACTGTCTTTTCACTAATGAATTTTTGCTAGCTGTATGCTTTTGGTACATGATATTGTATAACATAAGAGATAAAGACAGTTTACAGTCCCCAGCAGGCACCACTACATATTGAGCAGCCAGGATTGAAGCCCATAGAGTGAGGAGCAGAGCAGGGAGGCTTTACCTGGGACTGTGCCTGAAGGCTGAGCCATTCACTTGATAACTCTGCTGATAATTTCTCATCACAAGGTATTTTGAGCAGCTGGTCTTGGCACTCAGGTCCTTTATCTTTACAGAAGAGGCGCTTTATCTGGCTGTTCCCACTGGCCGCACACTCATAGAAGTTGGCTCCGAGCAGGGCCACTGCTATCCACGTGACAGGGGCCACCAAGGCTCTGGCTGTCACCAGCACCAGCACCTGGCAGTGGTGGGCGCAGGTTTGCCAGGTGCTGCACTGGAGTCGCTTTTCTGCAGAGCAGCCGCCCGTCAACAGGCGCCATGTCCTGGGGTTCACCATGTAGCCGAGCAGCAAGAGGATGAAGGCAGGCACTAAGAGGAAGAAAGAGCCATACAGCATATTCCCAGAATTGCAGGGACACTTGAACACCACAGATGAGAAGATGTGCTCACTGGCAGCTGTCAGCAGGGACACAATGCTGTAACCCAGAATGGTCTGGTGGTGGATGCAGAAATCCAGTGCCTTACGTAGCCTATCCATTTTCTGCCTCCCCTTACTTTGAGGAGAGCAAAATCTCTGCTGGAAAAGGAAAAAGAGAGACAAGCCCTGCAGCTCCCACAGCTTAGAGAGGCTTACAGAGCTTTCAGTTTCTGTTGCTGACAGTGATACAGTGAGGCATAGAAACAACACTTCGTAGAGGAAACAAAAAGAGCATGTGCTCACTGCAGTCAAGCAGACACCACCCTGGAAACCCATTGCAGTTATCAACAGCAAAACAACAGAGAGATTTGTTTCTATAAAAATAAATTGTGTTTGTCCACACGTGCATTGTAACTAGTAATGGCTTAAACATCATCATCTTTTCAGTGAAACTTTTCAGTGAGGCACCAGATTCAAAGTGTGAATAAAATGTGAGAAGACCACCCACAACTATATACAGATTTTTATCCTGCCTTATTTTTAGCAATACAATATAGCTTGTTTCCTTATGGAAGAAAATTCAACCATAATTGTATCAATTTTTCAAGATAATCAATATTTTTTGAGTAGTTATGTTGGAAATTATATAACTTAATTTTTTTTAGTTTTAAGTAACATTTAGTCATGGATTTGTTTGCCTTTGCCAAGGAGAAGGGCAGCTGAAACTTTTTGTTTGTTTAATCTTTAAACCACTGAGGCTTTGGGTCTTGCTGGGCAAGGCCTGATAAGCTCCAATCAACAAAAAGAGTATTCTGGAGCTCTGGCATTTTAAAAGTCACAATTCCCATTTGAGCTCTTTGGGCAGCTGAGAAGATGGCACAGAGGCTCCAGAGCAGGCAGCACTGGTTCAGGTGGCTGCGTGGCTTGCACCAAATGTGCCGTGGTCAGTGCCAAGCTGCTGCTGATGCAGAGGAGAACATGCTGCTAAATGGAATGCTTGCCTTGGTCTGGAGAAGATTTTGTTATTATGGAGCGGTATAGTACAATGCCATAGCAACCAAAAATGTTGTAAAACCAGGAAGAATGGATCAGATCGAAGGTCAGTCCGGCCACATTT
Source organism: Pardalotus punctatus (assembly GCA_013400915.1). Lineage (NCBI taxonomy): Eukaryota > Metazoa > Chordata > Aves > Passeriformes > Pardalotidae > Pardalotus > Pardalotus punctatus. The sequence goes on along the minus strand of VZTX01028795.1, from coordinate 211,030 downwards.
TAGTTACAGCCAATATCTGAGGGAGGAGCACAGAGACAGGGAAATGAAACTTCGCAATGCACACACACCCTGTGAGTCTGCATTTCAGGGATTTCCTTTGAATTTAACGCCTGTTGTTTTAACCCATGCAAGACTTACTGACATCCAAAATATTGTATAGCAAGTGTTCTTAAACTTCATTCAAACCTGACACTACCCCATTTGATGCCCCCAAGATCTGGAAGGGAAAGAGAAAAAAGAGTGGATCCTTTGTGTCTCCATCAACTCATGGTCTTGTACACCTTCACCCTCTCTTCCCCAGGCTGAGGAGCCCCCAATACAGCCATTCCTCATCTGATGAATACCTTTGTATACTTTTTTTATCCATGTTGCCACCTGAACAGTTCTCTAGGATTCAGATACCATTTTTCACATAACAGCAAATAAGAAGTATATCAGATTTCCAGTGCACTGAAGATGCAACTGAATGACAGTTTGCTACATAGGCATACTGACATTTGCTTTCTATTTCCTTGCAATAATTTCTAGAATTTTTTTTTTAATCACCCATGAACCAATATTTTAGCAAGCTATGCATTTTAATTAAAAACCCCTTTAATCCTTGAGGGGCAATCTCAGCAAGCTCAGAGTCTATTAGTGTATATATGAAGGTAGGATTTGGTTTCACTTTGGTTTTCACTTCGGTTTTCACTTCTTCTGTACTGAATTAGACATGCCACTTTGCTTTCTGGTCAGGCAGCCTAAGAAAGTGTATCTCCAGTTCTTTAAAGCAGAGATTAATTTTTAACTACCAAGAATAACTTTGTATTATTGACAAATATTGTTACCTTGATTTTTATGTAGAGGCAGCTAAAAACCGTGATTAGCCCATTTCGAAACCAGAATTCACCACAGCTGAAAAAGTCTTAGCAGATACCCTGTCTCTGGAAGTGTTCCAGGACAGGTTGGATGGGGTTTTGAGCAGCCTTGTCTCATGGAAACTGTCCCTGCCCATGGCAGGGGGGTTGGAACTGGATGATCTTTAAGGACCCTTCCAGCCCAAACCTTTTTGATGATTTTGTGATTCTATGTCAGCATGGCAGAAATAAAAGATGCAAGCTGAAATTGCTGCAAAGGCACATCCTGACAAAGACAGGGACACGGGCTGCCTCCAAGAGCCGCTGGTTTAACAAGAGAGCCAAAGGACAAGAGGCAGCTCTCTGGAACAGATTATGACCACACAGGGGAAATTGCAGAGCCAAGAAACCCTGCTACTTCTCTTTCTGAGCCTAATTTTAGCAGAGTTTTATTTATCTGTAATAAAATATGATTTCAGGAACAAGTTTCCTGGGAAAAGGGAGGGGAACTCTGCATGAAAAAGGATTAATCCTCCAAGAAAACATGTTTCCAGTAAATAATCACAGAGAGTGGTGGGCAAGGGAAGAGAGACCACCCTAGTTGGGAAGCGGGGGAGCAGCTATGCTGGGAGCCAAGTGGGGTGCAGGGGCGGCCAGGGCAAGCCCAGCTGGTGGCAGCTTTGGGAGCTGGGGGGCAGACCTAGGGGGGGCTCCTCGGTGTGAGGAGCTGTGGGGCCAGCGACTTAGAGCATCCCTGTCCACTTAGAGCTCTCTCCTCACAGGGCAGCTCTTTCTTGCCCTCTAAATTAACACTTTTCTGGCCACAACAGCTGCAAAGCATTATATGGAAAGTATTCAGAAAAACAGTTTTTTGTTTAAGGACCCAGAATTCCAATTTAATGGTTGTTTTTACATTGATTTGCATTAAATTTCATGTATTCCAATGGGGGTGGGAACAGTGCTAGAGTTTAAAAGATGGACATTTTTAGAACAAAATGCTTAAGTTTGTTATTTGAAACATCTATCTGTTTTGAAATATTCGTTATTAAAATCAAGGGGCCAGCTGAAAACAAATTGACTTGTTTATAATTTTATTTTCTCCTTGACATTTTAATTTCTGTCCTTTCATTTCCAGATGAATGATCCCCAATTATTTTCTATGTGGAAAAATCTGTAGTCTGAACTAATTCTGTGGTTCAATAAAATGCATGACACTGGTCATAAATGCAGTGTGTGTAAGTGTGTATGCACACTGGGGGCTTTACCAGTATATATTGTTCAGATCTTGTTTTAGTTACATTAGTAAGTCGTTACAGTAGGTTTATTTTATTTTATTTTATTTCTGGAACATTTGCTAATTGTTCAGAATAGCAAAATACTGATTTTGTTTTCCTTCAAGTCATTATTCTAGCTGCTACATTCAAGGCCCATCCTGTCCTAAATTCCTCTCATTAGTCTTATCAAGTTCAACCCCCTCTTCACACTCATAATCTAGTATCTTGCACATTCATGGATGTGATGGAAAAGAGCACCTCTGCACTGGTTTTCAGTTTATAAGAACTTCACTTGCTTCTTCAACAGAAAGAGCTGTAAATCGCATTTCTCCAGTTCAGAAAGACACATGGATATTACACCTTTCTATTCTAGGAAAATCCTTATCATGCCTTTTGTCTCATTCCAAGTGAAATTAATGCTTAACATGTTGGAGGTCCTGTCCACAAGCAGCTCTGCACCTACCCTTCATGTGGACTGACCTCCCCCAGAGGCCCATTGCCTCAGTTTGTGAAACTGAGGAAGTTATTCTGACTTTATGGTTGAACCAGCCTTCTTACAAGTTTGTGAAGCGTCACACAGCTCACTGGCACCACATAAATTGTTAATAGTACTAATACTTAGCAGAGCAGCAGCCTGAGAAGTAGCACTGTGCCTGGGCCTGCACAGCTTACAAGCATTTGTGTACATTATACTGCTATTTTAAGGCATTACATTTGTTAGCAGTTTTGGCTGAAAATGAACTTTGGTGGGTAGGGAAGAAACAGGCCTGGAAAACCAAGCATGGTTCTGAAGGAGGCTCTGATGGGTGAGTTCTGGCACAAAGACACACAAGCCATGGCACTAATTTTCCCTTGCCATTATTTACTGCTGCTCTTTTAACACTATGGGTCCACTGCAGGTCTCATTTGGGGAGGGTCTTGTGACCCAGTCCAAATGTCCTGCAGTAACCAGCTGTATGAGGGTTTTCTGTTCAATTTACAGTCTCCATGAGCCATAAATAAGTGTGATTCTTTAATGCTGACTGTGGATTAAGTGGCAAATATTTGCTGAGCTTATAAGAAAATATATGATAGAAGCATAGGATTAGAAAGGTAGTTGTTGTGTTTTATGACAAAATCAAGCAGCCTTGGTGAGGCAGATTATATTTAAGACTAATTAGGTAAATCACCCTGGGTAGTTAACCAGTGAGGCAGATTATATTTAAGACTAATTAGGTAAATCACCCTGGGTAGTTAACCAGCCAGTTCTAAGAAACAAAAACTCAGTCTTTTTTATTTACTATGGAAAATGAAATACCACCAAGTTACTTTGCAAATTTAAGCGCATTAAACCCAAAGTATTTCTATATTCGTATTACAGATGTTTTGTATTCCATGTGTCTGTGCTTTCTTTGGGTTATACCATCACACCTTGCTGCCTTGGAATTGCTGAATAGCTGAGAGTTCATAGAAGCATGGAATGCTCTCGATTGGAAGATAATTGAAAGATCACCTGGTTCCAGTGCTCACTGTCATGTGCTGGGAACTTTCCACTGGACTAGGTTACTCAGGGCCCCATCCAGTCTGGTCCTGAACACCTCCAGGGATGGGGCAAAACCTCTCTGGGCAACCTGTTCCAGAGCCTCACCACCCTCATAGTAAAGAATTTCTTCCTGATAAATAATTAAATCTGCCTTTTTTCATCTTAAGGCCATTCCCCCTTGTTCTATCAAACAGATTTGATCTGTTGCGCTCCATGTGTGCATATGTGTGTGTCCTAATGGTGTCTGATCATGTGCTACAAAATGCGCTCATTACTTTTCCATTCAATTAATCTCTTCCTCTTTTTAAACTTGAACAAATTAAGTATTTCTTTAGTTCATGGTAGTACATCATAGTCTCCAGTTTCCCATCTCGGTTCCTTTGCTGCCAAAATTTTGTTGCTTATAGATTTTTTTTTCTAACAGTAATGTGTCCCAAGAACTGAGACCCCATCCTTTTCAAAGTTGTCAAAGAATTGAAAAGTTTCTGGCTTCTGATCCTCAACCTCCCTTGCTCATGTATTTTTCTAATCAATCTAATCCTTAGCTACAGAATACCCAAGCTGTTTCAGTTTACCACAAATTGTACAAGCTGTGTCAGGCTCTATGGTAACTCCGTCTGGCTTGTATTAAAGGCTGAACTCTATTACACTCAACAGCACTTGTGTGTGCACTTTCCATTTTTTTTCATAGGAAGATATGATTCAAAAGGAAAGAATGATATATGGCACATAAGGAGAAAGTATTCCCAGTTGCCTATATTTTATGTTAGCAGTAACTTTCCAAGTCTCTTGGTCTGCCCTCATTTATTCTGTGATGTTCAAATACTCCATCATCATTGTCATTTTATTTGCGTGGCATTTGCAGCTGTATTTTATAGCATTGTTGGGCATCTTCTATATTCCTCTAGCTTACATAAAGGCAGAGTTCTTTAGGTGCCCTCCCAGAGACTCTGGTTCTCTGCCCATTTTCCCATTGCTACCAACCTGCAGTAGGGTCCACCAGAGGAAACTCCACGACAAACTTAATAATGGAAAGAATAAAATTACTTAATTGATCAAAATAAGGGTTATGCCATATAAAAAAGGACAAGCATGACAGAAGTGAACATAGTTCTAGACTACAATTAACAGCGAAGATCTACTATAGCTCTTTAGCATCTTTACCAGATCATGGAGTAACTTGGCCTTCCTTAGCATGCCCCAAAGATTTCAAAAGATTTCAGCTCCTCATCCCAAGAATAGTCCTGTTCTTTAGGGAGAAAAAGAAATGCATATGCTGATCCCCTATTCCCTCTTCCCACAGGGTGAATTCATCTAGCTTACTCTCACAGCAGTGGGGGTGTGTAGGGAAGTTTCCACACCCCAATCCTCCTCAAGTTTTCTTCACTGGCATTTCCTGAAGGCATATCAAATGGGCCCATCTTTCCTGGCATTCCTTGCATCCTGTGTTACAGTTTTCATGAAGACAAAGTGGGAAACTATGGGTTTTATACTTGTAATTTCATTCCACCTCCTTGAAGAATGCCTTCCAACTGGTGGTAGGTACAAAGCTAGACAGAGCACAGAATGTTTGGTGAAATATATTATAGTATGTTAATATTTTGGGGACAGTCATAAATTCATATATACTTTTGTTGTGGATTATTATTCATGGTAACACAGCCCTGGGCTGTAGACTGGGACAGTTTTCCTCTGGGTTGTCCTAGGGTCAGTTATAAGTGAAACCAGTAAAATCACTGAAGGTTTTGGGCACAAGTCAAAGGGGAAAAAAGGTCAAAATATCACATTAAATATCTTATACAATGATGTATTTCCAATGCTAGCAATTCTTCTCTCTGTCCTAAACTTCTGGAAAATCATAAATGCTATGGATGCTGTTTTCCTTTATCATCCTGAAAAACCTGGCAGGAAAGCAGCATCTGCAGAGAATGCTACACATGCATTTAGCTGAAAGAATGCACTTATATATTGTGTAGTTGGGTCCAGCTCTCCTGCCTGCCAGAAGCAGATAATAGTTTTGTTCCTTCCTTGAGAGGGTCCAGGGCTCTTTTTTCAAAGTGCTTTGGCATGACTTGTTTCAAGGTTGAACTAATTTGGAAAACAGACTCTTTACTGATAAGAGTACAGACATGTCCAGCACTGGATTGCATAGGCCTTCTGCTGCAGAGCTCCTGGAGTCAGCTGCCAAGAAAGGACAGAAAATGACATCTTTGCTTCATTAGCTCAGTCTGACTTACCAGCCTGAAGTTACCCTACTGATTTTAACAGACTAGCCAGAGCAAAGCGATTAAAGTTAGACAAAAGTATGTTTGATCCTAACTCAGCCTTTTGCAGACCAAATAAATGTGAATGTAATGTCCCAGTGCAGAAATATGGCTATTTTCCAGACTCTATACACTTTCAAACACTAAGAAAAATCTTTTCATCAGTGGAAAATACATAGGCCAGCAGAAGAATGTGATGTGTTTCAGACATATAATTCTTCAGAATAAGCTTTGATTTTACACGTTTCAAGAAATGAAGTAATATGCTCCTTTCTCTTTGCCTGAGTCACGATGATGTACATAACATAGACAGACAGTTTTTAGCTGGACTCAAAAAATCATTAAAAAACTCTACGAACCAGATTCCACTTCCACCCTCAAACATATACGCCACTACCTGTGGGCAAATTGCATTTGCTTTGTTCAAAATACAGTGAATTAACTTTAGATTAAATTAGACTGCAGCACTGAAATGAAGCATGCATGACTGAACAGCAGCTATTGAAGAGAAATTGAGCAAAGTCAGCAGGGTCTCAGATGAATACAGGAACTCATCCACATATACCCAGTTTTTAGAGAACCACTTTTTCCTGTGGCCAGAGATGCAGAAAATTAACATTTTCAGAAATGAAAAAGAAGCAGAATAAGAATGGGAGCAAAGGCATGTGCCAGAAACACCTCAGTCTTTTTACTCCATTTAAAATAGGGAGTGAAAAATAACTTTTCTGCTGAGTACCAGTGACACTTCAAAAGTTGTTCAGTATATCCAATCTAGACGAACCCAGTGCTAAATGCCTCTACCATGGACACAGAGCTCACTGAGGCTGCTTCTCTCCTGCAGTTCAGACAAAGGACACAAAGGTGAGGAGAACATCCTCTCCTGCTGAGCAAGTGTTGAGGAACACCATCTTTCTCCAGCCCTGCCCCAAACCAGGAGGGCTGTTGGGCTGGTCCCACTCACCTGCTCTTCCCCACTGCATTTCCTAGTGAAGCAAGGGCAGCTTGGATTTTTCAGTGTATGCTGCCACCTGAGGCCTTAAACTGTTTCTTTACCGTTCTTCTTTACATTTCTACCCAACACCCCATTGCCCATGCCACATTACTGATGGCACAGAACCATCTGTTCTTCTGATTGTTTCAAAATCCATTAAAAAGTTACAGTCCTTGGTAAGGAATAAGAGAGACAAAAATGGGAAAAAAGAGTGGAAACAAAACTTACATAACCACTGGAGAAGGACTTTTTAAAGGCTCTGGCCCAGAAAAGAATAAGTAAGGATTCATTTCATATTCATATCTAAAAGACAGACAGCACAATTAAGGCTTAATTTATTCCTTTAGTTGCCCAGTCTGAGTCAAAGTTATATCTGTGCAAGTGGAGTTCAGAGCAGCAAGTAATGAGTCACATATACACAAATCCTTAACAGATGCAAACCAAGCACAGGCTGAAAAACCCCTGGATGCACACTTCATGCTGCAGTAGGTCTGGTCTCTCATTCTAGAGGTCAGGCTGCTGCATTTCATTTCCCTTCACTGTATCATTGCACATATACCTTTCATTTGAATGCTGGTCTGCTTTAAAAGCTGCTTTAAGACCTGGCTGTGAGCATGGGCAGCTCTTGCAACCATCACTTTCCCTCTGCATTGCTGGAATTGTACAGAGAAATGTAGTGTAAATGAGAGCCAATGTGCAAAACCATACCTGAATTTCTAATCCCCGCAGTTTCATTTGACAGCTACACAAATTCCACACTAGAATTTAGATGCCACACTACAAAGCAAAGACTTGCAGGTATTTCTCAAGTTTTCTAGACCGCAGGCTGTCTTTCTATGCAGCTGGTTGATCAAAGCAATAGCAAATTGACACAGGGTAAATGTACATAGACATGAAATAAACTCTTGATTTTTTGGTGTTTTGTGGCCAATAATAGTATCACCTAATATTGAAAAACTAACAGTGTCTTTAAAATTGAACATAAGCCAACAGTTATTTTTGCATGTCTTCATGTCATCCCAGTGCAAAGGCAGAAATAAAGAGATTTCCAGTTATCCACAGCCTGTCACAGTTTAGTTGCTTTCAGCAGGCACCACTACCAACATGGAGCTATACAGGTGATACTCCCCAGGTTTAGCTCCCTTTGCCTTAAGAAACAAAGTGAGTGAATTGAAATAGACAATTAACCACATCACGTGCCTTTTGCAATTAGGGAAAAGGGGAAGGTATGTCTTGAAGGTGTTCCAAGGTCTTAGATGGGCTGAGTTACTGTCTGAAGGCTCCCATAATCCAGGGACTATGGATCAGAAATCAACTGGGTACCTAAATCTTTGCTCAGATTAAATGCAACAAACTTCATTGAATAAATCCAGCCACTGGAGACTGCAGTAGAGCTTATTGAATACAGAGCTCAGAACTGGCTCAGTAGCTAGAACGTAGTAAAAATATTGACCTATTCACTGAAGATGTCTAGACAAGGAAAGCTCATTACATTTCAACACACAGATTTGCAGAAAGCTTAACAAGAGTAATGTCGATAACATACGTCTAAATGGTGTAAAGAAGAGGAAGCAAAGGTTTGTGTTTGAACCAAGTGCTGATGAACATAATTACTGTAATAATCAGGAAAAATATTTAAATAAAAGGAAAAACAACTTTTCCACAATTATAATGCTTTTATTTAGCAAATGTACTGAAGAATTGTTTTTCTGTAAAGACATACAGATATGCCTCAATTCCACAGAGCCTCCATTCTCTCAAATAGCTATGAATTTTTTAAATTAGTTTAATGAACAGAGGGAATATATGTGGAGATGTCAAACCTATTTTTGTCATAAACCACATGATTCCATTTACCACTAATCCCCAAATAATTGACCTGGGGCCACCAAGAACTTGCAGAACCCTTGCTGGTGCTTTATAGAGGACAAGCTGTTCACAAAATTTTAACTGTCCTCTTTCTAGACATGTGAACAGACAAAAGACATTAAATAATTCCTTAACACATATTTTTCCATACTGGAAGTTGCTGAGGTTACCACAGGATTGCTTTGGTTCTTTGTATTTTTAAAATTACATATGGAAGGGCAGTGATCTAGGACATTATTTCCCTATTAAGACATGCTTCAAACTATAGAAAACTTTTGTGAACCCCTGCCTTGTAAAATGGAGAACAGACCCTACAGCATTCAGCCTTCTACAGCCTACACTTGGCTAAAATATAAATCTCTTTTTTCCAGAGAATTGCTTTGTGTTCTACTTTGAGTTGAACCCATATTTGCCTTCTACTACTGCCTACCTGTGATGTGCCTCTCACTTGGAAAGAACTGACATGATTGTCATTTCCCCACTGTGCCAGATTGTGAAGCATGAAAGAGATGACACAATATAAGGGTCTGCTATAATGATACCGGAGTGTCCCATATTGAGCCATTCTTTGGTTTGGCAGAGAGAAATGAAGTCTGCTGCTAAGATCTGCCTCTTACACACATGTTTGAATGTCCTTGTCTTAAGAGAATGCCCAGAGACATCCCTAGCAGCCTGAAATGGAAACTCACTACATGCAGACCAAATTCTGTATAAAAAGAGACCTCAGAAACAAACCTATTAAGAGGGCTCTTCTCACCAAAAAATTAATTACAACTTTACATTACTGAACTCTGATGAACAAAGCATAACATTCCCAACTCCAAACACAAAGGAGGAGTACTTACTGAGTTTTCTGAGCTATTCATTGCTTACCCTATTCTTTAATCCCTTCTGGTCTGAAAACAATCTTTCCCCAGCTGTTTTTGGAATGTTTCCAAAAAGAAAAAAACAGACAAACAAAAAAAAAAAATCCAAACCCAAAACCAAAAAAACCCCCACAAAACAAAAAAGAGCGAAGATAAGAGATAAACTTTGGCCCTATTAGGGTTAATGCTTTTGCATAGACATATATGACCATAAACTGGTCAACTAGTAGAGGTCTTCTGCTAACATTGTGACTGAGAACAGGAAGAATACAGCCACAATAATATACAGCTATCTACTAAAAGTATTGCATACAGACATCTTTGGCCATGAAGTCTCTTGGCCTTCTGAAAATATGTGAGCTGCATTGCTAACATGACAAAAAAAATAGCAATGTTGAGAATTAGAAAGAGGCGGGTATAAGAAGCTGATATTGATGGGGCACTACTTCGAGCAGTTGTCACCATCTGTGCCAGCCCTGATCGGCCTTTGATTGACACCCCAGTTTTTTGCTTCACGTAAGTGATATCTGCAAAATCCAGAAGATCTTTCATTTCCTCATCTTCATCTACAGGCAACTCTTTTTGTGCTTGAGTCTGTGCCTTTTGTCGCACTTTTCTTTCATTTACCTCAATTTGTGCAAAAATGTCAGGAAGGGCATCAACAAACTTGTAGCCTTTGGCTACCTTTCTGTTTTTCTTTGCTCTGCCACGCTGCTGCTGCTGCTGCCTCTGTGAGATTGCAAATATCCTGTCAATGGCCTCCTCTGTCTGTCTCTTATCTGAAAACCTCAGCAGGCGCTCAGCAGTCTTCCTAAAGCTGGCTGTGTTGCGTACACGAGACAGGATCTGCTTCTCAAGATGCTGGAAAACAGGCTTAAAATGTTGCAGGTTCCTCTCCACGATCCCTACATAGTCCTTCACTTCTGGCACTGAGGAGCTCCTAATGGCAGAGGCTCGGTCAAAGACAATTTTCTGGCGGTCTGCAATAACCTGTGCAAAGGCAGAGCGTGACCTGTCTTCGACAGGCCACAGGTACACGGCATAGGCGTGCTCACCAGTGGTCACAAAAACATCCAGCTGCGGAGAATCTCCACGGACAGTGAAGCTCTGCACGTCCACAGAGGGCCCAATGAAAAGGTAAATGGCCCTCGTGATGGGGTGCCTCAGCAGGGTTGTTACATTCACGTAGTTGGTTCCATTGTAGGGGTAGCCCCGGGGATACATCCTGGAGGCAATGGTGGCTTTCTCACTGTGGCCAGTGTCGTCCATCCAGTACATCTTATATATCCCATCACGGTGCCTAATAAAAGCCCCATGGACATCATCAACAACTGTTTCTTCAAAAGGCGAATCCACATTGTGGAAGAAACTGGTCGCTGCCTCCAGAGGGCTGTCATCTTCTAGGTGGATTTGGTCCACTAGCAAGAGAAGCTGGGGATGGAGAAGTATGAGGTTTCGTTGCAATTTTCTCAGCTTCAGTTTAGGATTGTATGCACCCACTCCTTCTCCCCTGATAAAAACCACCCCACTTCGCTCCGTGGCGGCAACCACTCGTCCCTGACAGTCGCCAGCTGAGTCACGTTTATATTTAAGCCACTTTGAGGAACAGTCTTCTGTAATCTGCCCTTCCCATGGGGAGAAGCAGCTCTTAGACACAGCAGGAGAAAACATCAACACATTATTAAAAAACGTATATTTTGGCCCATACAGAGCTTCTGTTATGAAAGGTACACCATTGGGAGCAAAAGTAAAGGAGTTCTGGTCTGGGTGTTCATGACCAGCATTAAAGTTCCTCCACCCCTTGATCCACTCTTTGTACTTGTTCTTATGAACAATATCATATATTGCACGTCCTCCCAGCTTTCCTGACTTGAAGGAAAGGAAAGGCCTGTTGATTTCAGCTGGCAAAGCACTTCCGTAAGTTACCACTCCCCAGTCCTCAAAATAATGCAGCTTAGGAACTCCGTAGTCTGGTGGAGGTACAGAGCGCAAGCTGGCATCATACCTGCAGAAAAAGATGAAAAAAATGGGGTTAAAAACCACTTGATTGATTCCGTTATCAGCACCTGTACAAAACTCAAAAAACTATTCAATACTTACATCAAGTGGCAAGCCAACAATATAAAGCCCACAGTCATGTTTCCTAATCATATAGTTGTAATTTGTATTCATCATACCATTCCCTATACAAATTTGTTGTGTACTTTTTACAGAATAATAGCTGAAAGCACCTGCTCTGTATTTAAAGCAAGCAGTCTTTCTGCAGTTCAAAAATAAGAGTATCACTAATTTCAAACTAGCCGTGTTTTGTCTTTTATTGTCATAAAACTACTGACTCCAACGTTGATCTTTAAAAAAAGCAGATTAGGACCAGGCTGTAGACACTGTTTATTCCACACTGGACATCAGCATTTGTGCCTATTTACTGACTACTTAACAAAGAGAAGCAGAGTATCTGCTTCCACAAAATGATGATTACAGAAGCCTCTAGTCTTCAAACAGAATAGGCAATAAATTAAAAATTAATGAAAAGACATTCTAAAGGTTCTAAATGCTATTCTAAATGCTATTCTAAATGCTTATTATTTATACCAGTTAATGTATATTAGTTTCTTCCGCCAAACTAGGCTGAAGAAAAATTGTCATGGTTTTTCTTATATAAATTGTAAGATAAAACACATTTTGTTTAAAAAGAAGCCCTAATTCCAGAAGAGGTTCAAATGCTTACAATTGTACCTGTGGGAGTTAAAACAACAAAAATCCAAAACAAAACAGAACAACCAAGAGAAACAAAACCTTCTGGCATTGTTTTTAAGCAATCAAAATAAACAAAACCATCATTAAGCCCAGTAACATTTATTAGATGGTTCCAGAATTAGATTTATTCTCTTCAGCTAACGAGGAGCTTCAGGCAGGCCCTAGGCAGTGCCGGGATTTCCATGAAGACACAGGAGAATACAATGATGGGATGAGGTTGTAGAGGAGAGATTCTGTATTTTGCAAATAACAAGATAAATGGTGCTTGGAGCCCAACAAATATGCACTCTAATGCGCACATCATAAATGCAAACCAACAGATATTCAATTAGATTTTTCTTGCGAGAGAGAAATAGAACTACACTTGACTCCTTGAAAATACACCTGTTATCTCTACAAACTAAGAGAATTCATATGTGGATCTACAGCTTCTTGAGTCTTTTAGTTTCTTACTTTTAGAAGATTGACACAGAAGTTAGCATAGCTGTAAATTGCAGGGAAAAACATCCATGAAGACATCTAGCATGGCATTTTCACCAAGCATAACTTGCAAATTAGTGCACAAATCTAGTTAACAGCAGCCTTACTGCTTGGATTACTTTAGCTTTTAAAAGAACGTTTATACTATTTCACAGAACATTTGAAAGAAAACTATGCTTTAAATATTTGCCCAATTAATTATAAAAGAACACAACAGGATTAAACCCTATTAGAAGAGACCAAATTAAACAAAGACTACATACAGGCAATTTTTCAGTTCCTTTGGAATGGCCTGTATTCTATGAAAGCAATAGACAGTGGAAAGAAACCATAAAAGCAGATGTAGGACAGGACCAGGGTGCTCCCTGTAGCAACCTGCACTGCGTATCTGTGCTGAGTCAAGAAGTTCTTCTGCGCCTCATGACCATGGACAACCTCATCCCAGGTCCTACGGTGCAAATCTAAAGATAATGAATTAACACTAGCAGCAAACAGCTGCCAGGTTCCTTTTGAGCCCACTCATTCCCTTTCATACCAGAGAAATTCAGTGTGGAGGGTGCACCACCTCTGCCCTTTGGATGGGGTGCCTGGGCCCTCCACCACTCGGTTCTTTCTGATCTGCTCTGCCAACCAGTTCCCACTGCCATTGCGCATGACGAATTTGTCGAGAAACACCAGCTGACTCTCCGGCCCGTAAAACCAGTTATAGTTGGAATCCGCGATGGCCACAGTTCTCTGGAACCCTTGGGAAAAAGTGGAAAGGAATGTAAGAAAGAACAAATAAGCACACAAAGATGCTTTTGAAGAGCGTGACGGTGAAGCCAAGTGGTGCAAACAGAAGGAGCCTTTTCAGATGTTTATAGACTTGCTTGTAAATGAGCCATAAATAGGTTACACAGGAGCTGTTTCCTTCTGCTGCAGCTAACTTGAATATTCACCTTTCTTCTTTGGCTTTGGGCTACAGACAGTCAAAGGACTACAGAAAATGTGGGATGCAATGTCCCATCCGCTTCCTTTCCTCGCTCAAATCTTGCAAAGGCAACTTTCCTTTACAGCTTTCACTTTTATGTGAATCTGTACTCTCCAAAGGAATAAACCAGAGGTGCCCCCAAGGAATAAAAAAATCAGCTTCAGCTTGAAACCATCAGCATGAGTTCATTTCACCCTTAGGAACCTCTCCCCAAAGGATGCCTAAGGTCTCACATGGAGTCAGGGCAATCCCTTAAGTGCCTGTGCTGGCACGCCAAAGCTGTGTTCAGCCCCCCTTACACACATGGATAGATCTGGGATTCTAAGAGAGTTATCTCAGCTTTTTTTTACCAGGAATTTGAGCAATATAAGTTCCTAATGAAGTGTCCTGCAAATAAGCAACACAAGGGGCAACAGTTTTAAACTGAAAGAGGGTATACCTAGTTTAGATATAAGGAAGAAGTTCTTTCCTGTGGAGCTGGTGAGGCACTTGAACAGGGTGCCCAGAGAAATTGTGGGTGTCCCATACCTGGCATTGTTCAAGGCAAGGTTGGATGGGGCTTTGAGCAACCTGGGCTAGTGGAAGGTGGAATAAGCAGTAATAAATACAGATGTCCTTGTTTTGATGAATAATGAAGGTAAAATCCAAGGAAATGGTTACTTTAAAAAAAAATCCAAGTAGAACGTTGTTTTAAAATGGCCTATTTCAAGTATGAAATTTATTGCTGCTTCAAAAATAAAAACATTCAGCTTCATTAACCCAAAGGACCTACCTGGCAGGACAGTCCTGTACATAAATGCAAAGTGCTGTTTGAGCCAGGGGTGGCTGAAGTGATTGATATCAAAATGCCTTTGGACAAGAAACATGTACTGAAAAAGTGATCTGGTTGTGTAGCTGCCATAAGCCACCCCTTCATAGAGGGAGCCATCTGTGACCTCCTGCAGCAGGACGACTGACTTCTCCATGATTGCCAACACTTGCTTGGTCCACAAGTAAGCTTCTTGAAGGTAGCCTGAAAGAAAAAAGATGTTGGCAAAACCAATTACAACACAACAGTTCAGAGATGGTGCCATCTGTACTCCCACAGTGGGATCCTTCACAGCAAGGAATCTGCAACCCTGGGGTCTACAATACAACCTACTGCTGCAGCATCCCGTACTTCTAGGGTGAAAAATAAAACACTGTATTTAAACACAGCAAAGCAAGGTCACATGAGCAGGGGAAAATCTATCAAACACCTTTCCCAATAATGTGGGACTATGCTTTACAACTTAAAATTTCCTTAATGCATTCAGGACATGCAGAAAGGGAAGAGCCAAAGCAAGAATATTTATGACATTTCAAATTAAAGCTGTATGAAGACAAACTGATGGCCCCACTAGAGGGCCCCAACAATGCAACAATTCCAATCAGTCATTTTTCACTGGCAGGATCATCAGCATGGTAAGGAGATCCACAGATTCTAAAAAAGTAAAAAAGTTCACATTTGAGCTGCAGTTAACTGATATTCTACTAATTCATGCTCTATTTTAAGACCTGCTCTGTTCTACTTACATTTTCAGTTTGTTGTACAACCTAAATGGTTATCCAAATAAAAGCTATTTTGGAAGAGCTTTGCATGGGTAATTCCAAAAGTAGATTCATCAATTCCAGAATAAAATAACCTTCCAAGTAGATAAATTCTCAGCCTCCACATATAGAAGCCCCTAAGCAGTTTTAGTTTTTCTAAAGAAAATAATTTCATAGATTTCACTGTTTTGGTCTGCTCTACACAAATCAAGACCTGGGAAGAGGTCACGAGAAACTTCCTCAGTGCCAGTCTGCCTTGACTAAACACAAGCATGAGGGCCTCAGCACTGCATTTATGTATTGCAGAAGTCAGCAGATGGAACCCAGCAGAGGAAAGACAATGTGCCTTCTCTTATTTTCTGTTGGACTGAGTAGCAAGAAAGCTAGGACTAAACAGAGATCAACTGCCTTGACCTTCTACACGGCAACTCAGTGTTCTTCCAGCTCAAAGCGTCTGGGCACAGATTTAACCAAACGTTATTCCATCCTATAGCAAAGCTCAGCTGGCACACATTACACCCACTACGTGGTGAAGCAGTGCTGGCTGAATGAAGCACATGTGCCAGGCTCAGGGAGAAGGAGCTACATTCAATCCTGTTACTCAGAGTGTTTCATATTGTATTTATGCTCAGCAGAGTGATGAGTAATTCAGGCATCCTACAAGTCAAGGCTGCCAGATTCTGCTCAGCTAACAGAGAGAAAAAAAATAGCGGTGTCTAAGCAAAACAGACAACCTGAATCTAACATGGTATTTTAAATGTCTGGCTGAAGAGAAAACTGTGATGAGAAAGGGCTGAGCAACAGGGGCAGTGGTACTACTTACTTTTCTTTTACACACAGCTATTATGACACTCTTGCATTACTCTGATGGAGTTGGCAGCACAGTGGTCTGTCAGAACAAAGCCCTGGATGTTTCTACTTTTGTTTTCCCTTGTGACGTAACAGCCACAAAAGCTAGTTTTTTGACTGCTGCAAGAATGTTATTTGCATTCTTCATGCATGTTATCAGCACAGTGCATTTACCATTGTACTGCATTAATGTTCTGTTTACTTAATGTATAGCTATTCTATAGTGCTGTACTATAGTGCTGTACTATAAGTACCCTAAAAGAATAATAATACATTAAAATTAAAAAAATTAAAGACTCAACACTGTCAGGTTACATAACAAACCAGAACAAATCTCACTTAAAATCAGCAGTTTATAAACCAGGTATCTGTATCTATATCAAGGCCTTACTCAAGTTTCTGTTTTGAGTATCTGAGTATCTAAGTGCAAAGTCTTCACTGTCTTCATGCATGTGCCTACAATTAATTTCATTTAGTTTAATTTTTCGTTCCTATGGCAGCATTTACATGCTTTTAAATTGGCTATTTAGTCTCTACAAACTTTAATATCTGAATTGTGTTTAAACTAACTAGCTGGAATTTAAACCTTCCCTGCAGAAAGGTCTGCACTGGGATACATTATTTGCAATTGCTATGCATCTGATACAGAAGCATAATATGTTTATTTCTTTTCTCCCTCCTTTTTTTTCCTCCTTCAGATTATGTTTTTCATACTTTCATGTCAATTATAGGTTTTAAATTAATTTTTTTTATTTTAGACCAACAGAAAAGCTTCATTTAAGTTGCTATTTTTTAAAAAGTAAAGTTGCTGTATATTGAAAAAACAGGATTTTAATTTAGAAATATATGTCCATTTTGACCTGTTTTCACTTGAAATATTGCTATGATTTTTCAAATTGCCCAAGAATTCATGAATTTCCTGCTTTTTTTTCCTCCCCCTCCCCCCAAACACCATCACTTCAGGGAAGAAAAGTATTGCCCAGCTTTGTGGTGTTACCGTTGTTTGTCACAAGGCATACTTATGGTCTCTAGTCTAATGAAAAGCAGAATCATCTTGCAAACTGCCAGCTTTCTGCACCAACAAAGGCTTAGGAAAGGATGGAATTACATGAAATTTAGCAAAACCCACTGAATAAACATGGCCTGAGTCTTAAATTTGTGGAAGGCAAGAGAGGAAGATAGGGAATAACTTCCACACATGCTCTTGATGCTTTTCAGCATACACACATCAGTCACCGTGTTTGTTTTGACAGGCACTTTGCAAAAAATGAGCCTCCAAACACAGTAGGTACCACAGTTTTTTTCCACACTTCTCTGGGCATTTGAAAGCTCCAGTGATGTGCAGATGTGCCTGTGCTTGGCAGAGCTGAGCAGCTTGGCAACACCATCAGCATCCAGAAACTATATTTTCCCTGACTTGCAGCATGTAAGTAGTTCCACTGGGAATCATGTTTTCAAAATACTTCCAGCACATATAAAATAATCACCTGATGAAATACTGATTCATTCCTATAAAAGCAGGAGCGGGCTCCATGACTTCCATCTCTCAGCTGAAGCATCTTTGGGGTTTAAAGTCAGGATTACTTACCTGTTCTCTCTCACTGACTCTGTGACTTGCATTCTCCAGGAGGACAGGGATAGTCCCCCAACAGAGCAGGCAAAAGCTACTGGCCAGGGTATTCATCTTGGAAATGGGAAGGGTGGTTTTATGTCCCCAAAGCAAAGAAGGAGAAGACACCTGGCACAGACATTGATTATGGGGTGCAACAGCAGAGATCAGAGGGAAAAAACTACAGCCTTGCTTATCTCCATAGAAAAGGCTGCTGGGAAGAAAGGTCCTAAGATGTGACATTTGGATGGATAAAGTTACACATTTGCAGCTCTGCCAGGAGATAGCACAGAAGTCTAGGATGAAACTGCAGGTTATCCTGTTGTCTGGCTCCCAGCTCAGAGTGCTGGGTGATTCTCACCACCGACTTTCACAATGCTTTGTGTAAGGAGACCAATTGCATCATTCTTCATTGATAATCTACTCTGAAAGACACTGTCCATAAATCTGGACTGCACAAACTGTACACAAGAGGATTTTTAACTCTTACAAACTGTAAGAATTTCACAATCACTTAGAATACTGAATTTATATATACACACATCACACCTTGTATATCTGCCCACAGCCTTTTGCTCTATTCAGTAAATTAAATTTTACTAAGCAGCAAAAGAGCAAACCTAAGAAGCATTTTTATCAAATCCTGAACTCTGCTGTGTAAGTGGCTGATTTGAGTTGATACACTTCAGAAAAACCATTCCTAAGGCTTAGCACATACCTTGATTCATCAGAACCAGGCTTCCAGCCAGCAGGGCCACACAGTTGGTAGGCTGGTGGTTGTGAAGGTACTGGAAGCCCCATCCACGTCTGTATGAAGTTTCATACATATATCCTGAGGCATTGGCAATCACTTCAAGAAATCTCTCCTGTTGAATCTTGCTAAGGTAGCTGTACAAGAAGTCATATGCGGTGGCAAAACCAACCAAGGAGTGAGCAAGAGGGACCTCATCCCAGGGGGCATCCTTCACTAGCCTGTCAATAAAAAAGATGCCAATTAATTGAGTTCCGCCTACTTAGTTTTCCCTTTTCCCCCTTACTGTACTGTGATATGTATATGACTTAATGTCTCCAAAGTTTTCAATTCATGCTGAATTTTAACACAGTAGTAATCTACTTACCAAGTCCCTAAACCATTTTTTCCATAAGCATGAAAAACATTAACCTTCAAAGCTCATTAACTTTATTAGAAAGGTTAAGTTGTCAAATATTAAAAAGGTATTTGAAATATTCTGGGTTTTGCTAAGACAAAGGCAGAACACTGATTGTACATAAATGGAAACTATTCATCTGAAGAAAGATTCATATAATTTTTGTGATAAAGTAATATGCCATAGTTTATACTCCTCCAACATCCTGTAACAAATCTTTTTTCTTTTCCAAAGGAGTCAGTTGATGAGAAATGGTGTCTATGGGATTAAAGCTGTCTTTGAAGCAAGTATAATAAAGTAACTCATTATACTGTTTCTTCAAGTCCCAAATACATTCAAGGACAGAAGTAGAGAAGATGAAACTTTGACTACAGTTCAAACTAACATACTTAATAAACACTAGGTTTTTTTTAATGCTACGATAAAAAAGAGGTAAAATGCTGTCAATACTCAAAATTATTTTCCATGAACTACTGGCTTGTATCTAATGATTACACTGAACTTAGCAAAATAGTAAATTTGTACCAAGAAAATTCATAATATAAGTTGTATAGAAAATATCCTCTTAAATATTCCTCTTAAATCAAGCATAAATTGTGTATCAAAGACTTCAGTTTTACAGTACTTATAGTACTTCCAGGCCATGGTTTGACAGAAAAGGAAATGTGAAGGAATACATAGTGAAAATAAAACTTTGATAAATTGAACAATCATCAGTTGCTTTCATGCTTGTTCTCCTCTTTCACTTTTTTTTCAATGCATTTTTTTATTACAGAAATGGATTTTAAATTGTTGAGATAAGTGTCCTACTACAATCAGTAGAAACAGTGCTATGCTCCTGAAGGCACACACATCCCAGCTTCAACTGCTCTGTGACTCTATAAATATGATTTCATCTTTGTTTGCGTAAGCAGCAGTGTGAACAGATGAGAAAAAAATCCCAAAAGAGTAAGATAAAACAAAAAAATATTCTGCTACGGAAGCATTTATTGGCATTCCAAATGCATTAATAAACCATGTAGAAATTATGACCATCAGGCTAAGCACTACAGTGATGGTAAAAGACAACATGTGCAAGAGAGAAAAAAATTACCTTTAATTTTTATTTCAGCATATTTAACATTTATTGGAAGAACTCAAATTTGGCACATTCACACTTGCATGTAAGGAAACTTTCTGTATGCTTCCTGATTAACTGAATTTCCAACAGTTTTAACTGTTCACCTTCTCTCAGCTCTGATCCCATCTTCTGCTTGCAGTGATATTAAACATTTTTTTTTCCTTTTTAAAATGAAATATTTACCTCACAGATTTTAAATTAAATACATGAATACAAGTTATCTGGTTATTTGTCAATCTCAATTGTCTTCCGCTTTTTCATCTTTCCTTACCATTGAAAAAGCACTTAAAATGTTGTTGATCCTATACATAAACGTAAAGTTGCATTCTGTGCCAATTATATGCAACACTCTGGCACCATGATTCCTGTCAGGAATCCTCTGACACAGAAACATTCCTTTGATCAGCTACATAATGAATTCTAATTTGCAAAGTATTTTTAGTTTCACTAAACCTTTGCATATTCAGAAATCAGAGTTCAAATGGGTACAGGAAATTTCACTTTAAAGGCATCTGCTTGGAACAGCTACAAAGAGTTTGAGGCTAAGTTATACATTAGGGTGCAAGAAAAGTACAATGAAAGAATTTGAACTAATTTAAAATATTTAATTCAAAGTTCAGTATCCTTTTAACAACATACAAGCTCCTAATTATTCTGCTTAAACATATTTTGCTTAAACTTGATCTTTACCTGACTTCATTTAAAATGGGATCTGCCAGTGGAACTGATTTATTGTAACTTTCCCTGTTCAGGTGTATGCTAACTTAATGTTTAGTTTCTAACAGAATCACTGCATCAAATTCTACAGCATAAGAGTCTCCACTAGTCTCCATGGCACCACTTCTGACAAAATTGAAAGCACTCTTCTATATGGGAAGTGCTAAATTGATAAGTTATAACTGCATTTAGGCTCCTGATTTTTTCAGAAAAAAAAAAACAACCCAAAAATCCAGACCAAAACCCACAGCCTTTCAGTGTAAAAACCCCTATGTTAGGCCCCTGATGATACTGACATCGTTATCCAACTTGGGTTAGACAAGCAATTTTGTCATAACTTCCCTCAAACTGCAATTCTGTACAGTTAAGTCTTGTATAAAATTTCACAGAGGAGATTCACACGCAATTAATAGAGAAAATTAAAGATGATGATTTAATGATCTACATTTCTAAACGTACAAACCTACAGTCAACATCTGTTCTTAAGAGGAAACTCTTTTGAAGAAACAATTCTTTAGTTGCTATAAATCAGTGCACCCCCCTTAACTTCATTTCAAGGGAACCACACAATGTACACCAAACATGTGGACCATGATTCACAAGAAGAATGGTCAAGTAGCAAGCATTACATGGTTTTTGTATCTAAATTATGTTCTCATTTTTCAAATGCATCTCCCAGTGTCAGGCTTGGTAAATAGCCTGGCTGATAAACTGTAGGAAAGCACAGAGCCACAGGTGTGCACCGAATGTAGGCAAAAAAAGTGTTTTCAGGGCTAACTA
This sequence comes from Pardalotus punctatus, assembly GCA_013400915.1. Classification (NCBI taxonomy): domain Eukaryota; kingdom Metazoa; phylum Chordata; class Aves; order Passeriformes; family Pardalotidae; genus Pardalotus; species Pardalotus punctatus. Next base: position 189,409 of record VZTX01028795.1, on the reverse strand, counting down.
TTAACTAGCAAGAAAAGCTGTGTGTATTTATACAAATAAAGATAGGTAAAAATATGCCAGTGCTTTGCCTTGTAAAACAAGCTATTTTCTAAGCCACTCAGGACTAAAACTTAGTATCAGAGAGTATGAACTTCAGCTTCACAATTAACCATGTCTGACAACAGCAAGTAACATTCACCTCAAGGCTTTGTTAACCTTGTCATCCTTTAAAGACATTAGATGTTACAAAAATGAACAAAATCAAACAACAAAAATAAAAAAATCCAAAGTAAATAAAAATACCTATAACAGATTCTTTAATATAGAACAACTACTTAGTTGCAGACATATGCACTTTGAGCAAAGGCAACTGTTCCAAAAATTCTAAAACATATTTTAAAATACCTAAGACATAACAGCATTACACTTACATAACTATATCTGTAGGTATAGATATATTTGAAAGAGGTGCCTATCTGGAAACTTGAGATCATTTATGAAAGAGCAAAAAGTGCTGAACAGGTGTGCTACCTCACAATCAAACTCCATAAACATCCAAAGCCATATGCACTGTTCTGCACAAAAAAAAACCTGCTGTCTGGACAAATCCTGTGAATGGCACAGAATAAATGCATACCTGGGGTGGTTGTTAAAATTTTGTTCATCTGTGTCATATAAGATATTTTTGTTACTTTTTAAAAAATATTTAGAGTTTAATACAAATCCTCCATGAAGAAACTGGAGAAATAAAGAGATCATGGATAAGGCTGGAATAATGGATAAGTAGTACTGTTTTCCTATGTGTTGAGAATTTTAGCATGGTGCAATGTGGTTTATCTGTTTTGGATTTGCCACCTTCTACAACGAACAATGAATCTGCAGAGGGGGTTACGACCCTGCTTTCCAGGGATAAATTTATGGCACCAAGAACCATCACACATGCACTGCATTTGTTTTATGTGTACACAGCACCTTCATGACATGCAATTCCAAGTTCTAAATAAGTATACTATTTGCATAAAATTTTGGATGGAAAGTAAAAACCACCATTATCAACAAAGTCAAGATTACAACAACCCTCAATTTCTTGACAACATTCCTGATGCTACTACTGGGTCTTCTCTGAGTAGAAATGGGTTTCTGTAATTTCTTACTACTCACTACTAAGTAACTACTTCTTTATGGAAAGTAGGGTCACCTGGGTTGGGCAATCCCAGACATTAGTACAGACTGGGAGAAGAACTCACTGAGAACAGCCCTACAGAAGTGCATTTTAGGGTTCAGGTGGATGGAAAGCTGGACATGATGCAGTGATGTGCACCTGCAGCCCAGAAAGCCAGTGTGTCCTGGGCTTACTGAAAGCAGTGTGGCCAGCAGGGTGAGGGAGTGGATTCTGCCCCTCTACTCTGCCCTGGTGAGACCCTACCTGCAGTGCTGCAAACTGCTCTGGGGTCGTCAACATAATAAGGATATGGACCTGTTGGAACAAAACCAGAGGAGGCCACAAAGACACTAAGAGGGCTGAAGAACCTTTCCTATGCAGACAGGTTGAGAAAGATGGGGGTTTTCAGCCTGGAAAAGTTTTCAGGAAGACCTTACAGAAACATTCTAGTACCTAAAGAGGGGCATTTAAAAAAGAGGGGTTTTGCACGGGCAGATAATGGTAAGACAAGGGGTATGGTTTTAAACTAAAAAAGGAGAGATTTAGATTAAGTGTTAGAAAGAAACTCTTGACTGTGAGGATGGTAGATACTTCTCTGGCTGCCCAGAGAACTTGTGGATGCCCCAAAACTGGAAGTGTTCATGGCCAGGCTGGATGGGACTTTGAGCAACCTTGTCTAGTCCAAGATGTCTCTGGCCACGGCAAGGGGTTTGGCACTAGATGATCTTTAAGACCCTTCCAAACCCAAACCATTCCACGTTTATATGATTCTGCTGGCATTTCTCTCAGAAAAATAAGCCAAGAGCGAAAAACCACTGTCTGACCAGTTCAAGGCAGGATTTAAATCAAACTCTACCGCTCAAGTGAGTTCCTTGATCATGACCTGTGGAATGTTTGGAGTCATCTTCACTGTGTATCCAGTTCTTAAGAACAAATTGAAGTAAATAGGAGAATAACCCTCTTTAATCTGAGATACAGAATACCCTTCCAAGCAGTGCGAGATCTGATTTTTGGCCTCTAGCTCAACAACTAACATTGTTATCGGTGCATGAAGAATTATGAACAGTAATCCACATTCTGAATTTTCATGCTCCAAACTTGCCTGCAACAAATTACTGCAGAGTAACTCCTGGAGGTGGAGGCTGAAGGAAGGATGCCATTACTCCCTCCTCAGTACTGACACTCTCATTCTTACTAGATGCAGGCAAAGGAAATGGCTTGGGATTCTTTTCTAATGGCTTACAGGTTAAAATTAGTTCTAAGACAGCCCTGTAGTGCCTTTCAATGCCATCTACCTCAGACATGGTAGCCAGCTAACAGCATGGTTGAGTTTAACGGACAAAAATGCCAAGTGTGGATGCAAATGAGGCACATAATGAGGCCAACTGACCTCTTCATCCTGGGATAACTTTTTTAATTGTACAGTATTCCAAATGCCAAGGGCAATGCCTTTGCACTCTTGCTATTGTCCTGACCCACTTCTGAGGGAAGGAGATACAGCTTTAAACCTCCCATTAGGCAAGAAAGAGAAATATTCTTCCGTGGCTAGACAAAGCACACATATCAAGAGGGAGCACACCTGCCAAAGGGAATGAGACCACCAACATTTAGTTTATTAACTAGACTGAATCTTAAATATTTTTCTTACAAAGTCTCCAAAACAAAGTGTTTTCTAGTGCTCAAATCGAGTATTTTCTTAATAAATGAAGCAATATTCTACAACTGTCATTTTGGGAAGAAAAAAGAAGACTCTTTCAAAAGAAAACCAACCTCTAAGATTTTACCCCTTCCACATTCTTCTGGTTGGCTGCCAAAACAAAACCCCCATTATCTGCACAACTTTAGTGCTCAGTCATTTGCAACAACAAAAACGTTAAGAATAAAAACATACTTGAAAAACTGACGATTTATGTTTCCGGTGTCTAAGGTAAAACAAGTTTGCCCCTCTTTCCTTACCAGTCATGTTTCAGCAGCAGCGAATCTGACATGGGTGCACTCATTGCAGCTCAGTTGACAGGAAGAAAGGCAAAGGAGTGGTTAAATGTAAAAGGCTACATTCATATCAGTATGGAAAAAAAAGGGCAACACAGAGACAGAAGTTTTAAGAGCTAACTACAAAAACAGAGTTGTACTGCTTAGGTACTTAGAGGAAGCAAGTAAAACTTTATTTCCTTAAAAATCTTAATCTACTTTTTAACCTCTTTGCCTCTGTTTCCTCATAGGTCTATAATCATCATTCTGATGCTTCTAAAGCTTCTTTCAGATCTTCCCTCATTTTTGGCCCTGATCACAGGACAGTCCTTTTCACACAGGGCTTGCTTTTAGCATCCATCATGATGCTTCTGTGTTGACATATTAATAAACTAGAACTGACTCTATTTTTAGTTGTTCTCAGTGTCATATTAAGCAGACACAGAAATTTAATCATGTTATTATTTCAAGAGACTACCTCTAGCTTTTGTTTTAGCCATGCCACAAGGTGAGCTCCCTGTAGCTACCACAGAACTTCAGCACCAATTTATCTCTATATCAATTTAAAACCAAGCTATTAGAGAAGCTCTCCAAAATCCAGCTAGCCATTTAATTTCACAGACATGCACAATTTCCATTTTTAAACACTACATATGTAGAAGATAAAAACAGCATAAGGGTTTGACATTTCACTTACTAACATAATACATATTCCAGATACCAAATTCATCCTCCTACCCTTCCTTTCCTTTTTCTTCCTCTCTGTAGGAGACAGAGTATCAGCATCCCCCAAGCTTCTTTTATACTAACTTCTATTCCACAGTCTTATAAAGCACCCCTAAATGTTCTTTGAATGTGACTGCTGGTTGATTATTGGGAGTCAAACAGATGCTATAAATTTCTGATCAGCACAGAGACTTGCTTTATTTCAGCTTGGCATATATGAATTTATTTTAGTTAAATGATTATCCACAAGTTTAATTATTTACATGTATCTATTTTTACGTTGTAATCTGTATTGTTCAACATCTAGCACTATCTGGACACTAACAGCAAGGGTTCTATAGGATGTTCCACTACTTTCTAATAAACAGTGACTAACAGAAGACTACATGATTGCTAGTTTATAAGGAAACAGCAGAAAGGTCACAGATTTGTTATGCCAAAGCCTCCTGTTAGCTTCTGCTTAGTTGCTGCTATTTCCCTGGAATGTCGGCATGTGTTTGACAGTAATTATCTGCCCCATGAAACCCACAGAGCCACCTTACTGTTAAATCCCACACCTTACTGCACATTGGTAAGATACTTGTCTTTAAAAATGGGGCATCAACTATGTGCAAAAAAAAATAATAAACAAACCAAACCCAAATGCACAGAAATCTCTTTCTGGCGACTGCAAATCAGGGTGTCTCTCCTGCTGCAAGAAGGGCACAGAATTTGCAAACTTCCAAGGCATTTGTTTGTAAGGCGGGCTTAGTAAAGAAGAGAGTTTTTCACTGTTTTGTCCAAAACAGAGAATCTGACTGAACTCTTATTTCAGCACAATGTGTGACTGATTACATCATTCCACTCAGTATGGGAACAGGACGAGGCAGCGGCATATGGAAAGACTCACGAGTACAGATCTCCTCGGCCAAAACGCCCTTCTGGTGGGGAGTGCTCTAGGGGCCAGTCAGCAATAAAATGCCAGAAAATACATCAATATCCTCTGCTCCCTCTAAAAGAAGATAATACAGTTCAAATATAAGGACAAACTTTCCATAAGATTTTAGACAGTATCTAGATATCCAATCCATGGAAAACCAAGGGATTTACTGAATAACAGCTTTTAATTTTTACAGGCAAAACCCATTAACACTTATCTACTTTAATTAAAATATCAATGCACATTTGTTTGCTGTTGCTAGTCTCCAGAACAGTGTCCTTCCCATATTATTTTGGATGATTGTGATAGTTAGCTATTATCCAGTGCCCCTCTGTTTATTTTAAAATGTAAACCTACTCCAGGATGTAGCCATTAGGGATGCTCTGCTAATGAGCAGCATGCCTATCAACATGGGTTGTTATGACAAACGGCTCAACCTCTGTTAGTTGACACAAATGGGAAATCAGTTAAGGCTGTACTTTATTATGTGACATAAAATTATTATTTTAATAGATGAGGAAGGACAAGAGTGCTCAATTATATGCCCCTTCCATGTATATACCAATTATCAGTAGACTTTATCATAATTGTATCCTGGGTTATTGAATGATATTTGGACTATTGAGGATTCCACTAATGTAAAGAAGAAATTTAAAATGTCAGTCTCCTTAATCTCCTAGCATTCTGGAACAAATAACCAGTGACATTTTAAACCATATTTCTTTTATTCAACTACTGCACATGCTAAAAACATACGCTTTTGTTTTCTGATAAGGCTTAAATCTTACTTAACATTGCCACAAAAATTAGAGGAAACTCATTAAGATGAATTTCTTTTTTTTATTTATTTTATTAATTCTAAAGTTATTTTAGAGTCAGTGCCATGACAGCAGAAGTGAAAAGAAATCCATATTATACTGCTGAAAGAATCAAGCTGCCAATAACAGATTTAACTTTCCAACATGTTGATGACTCTCTCGGTGATAAAAAACCACATTTTTTCCAGGAAATTCACATGGCAGTCTTGGCACCTACATTATTGAGGAGGTCTAAGGAGAGACTTGTTTTACTTGCCTTCCCGATACCTCTTTGGAAAAGCCCTCTTTACTGATTAAATAAGGAGTTCTGGCCGATGGCTTTCCTTACATTCAAGGCTCTGAAGTCAGGCAACATCAAGACTGCTCCTTCTTTCCACCTTCCTGATCAGAACACGTGTGCCCTCAAATTATTTCATAAGGACAACAGTCATATCACACAGAATGGTATTTTCCCAAAGTCTGAGGAAAACCAAACATGCCTAGATAGACTGGACAAAAAATTCCACTACTGTGACACTGCCAGAACAGCTCATATAACAGCCGTAACTCCTATTTATCATGTTTACTCTTCTAGTCTTATCCTAAGCAGAGAAGTGTATGCAGTAACATTTTCTGGTACTTTTAAGTTGTTTCTTAGGAAAAACAGGTTTACATAATCTGTCTGCCCACTCCTTCAGCTTCTGAACCTGCTAGCCTATTTGAGCAAGGCCACACAGTACAGTACATGCCTCAGAGATGTCACATTCCTACTTTTCTGAAAACCACTGTTGGACAAAGGAGAGACATCTATATTACTGCCATCACTGATGGAACTACAGTGTAAATTCCATGTTGACAGAGTTCAGACATAAGCTTTCAGGGGGAAAACAAGGATGGAAACCAGATCCATGCTTCTGTCACAGCATTTGAAGAGCTGGCCAGCTGGAGGTTATAAAAAGGGCAGCTTAGCCCAGTCCTATCCCCTGTGTTTATGATTTCCTCCTTCTCCACTTCCACTACTACTAAGCACATTGCAGACACTTTTGCAAAGCAGAGAACCCTGATTAAACCTTGACTGATTGCTGAATGGGATGTCTACATCAGAAGGGAAAGATGGGAAAAGCATGGCTTCTCTTTCACCAAGGTAATGCAAGATACTTGCTCAAGAAAAACCGTCCTTTGAGGCAGGTAAATAACATCAAAGCCAAGTGGAAATGGGATATCTGCTTGGTTCTGATTAGTATCTGGTCAGCTGGGACAACAGAGATCATTATAACAAGAGACAGAAAACCGCAATTAATCCAGGGCAGGAATCGCAGGACACGAGGAACTTAAAAAAGGTTGAGACAGAGAGGGATATGTAGGAAACCGAAAAAAACCAGACACAAACAAGTTCTACTTGCAATAATGCTTCCCCCTCTTTCTTATTTAATTAAAACAGATGGCCATGTAACTATACACTACTCAAAACAAGTTAAGAAAGAGTGTGAACAATGAAACTAAGGAGGAAGGTGCTGACTTTGGAGCAGTCTGTCTCCTATTGGAGATGGCCACACATCCTTGGATTCACCTCTGTAAGCTATAACCCTCTGGCAGTGTTCCAGTAGAAACACACACAGTCTCCAGAGCTAAGTAAGACTGAAGCTTTGTATTGCTATGTTTCAGTAGAAGATTTTGGAAATTACCACCATTGTTGTGACAATACTTTTCTTCCCACATCCCACGTGTCCTGTCATCTGTGACATGCAGGTGATATATGACCAGTCTGTCCCTTCTCTCTCCCATCACTTCTTTTGCTCTAGCTCATGTATTTCTGTGGCATTCACCATTTTAGTACTTAGTGTAGGGGAAGCTAAACACTGCAACGTGTTTTCAATCATGCCCATCGGGAGGATATAGACCCAAATTATGCTAGCTCAAATCTAGCATAATTCCAGTGATGGTCCACGGATGGATGCCATTTATAGGACACTACTAGCTGGTTACTAGAAGGTAAGGAATAGTAGTTTGAGCAATGAATACTGCTTGGACAGCTAATGCTTCTCTTTCTGTGCTGACCTGAAGAATCTTGACTCACACTTCATCTGAGCTGCTGTCACCACAGAGCTGTAGAGCAGCAGCTATGACAGAAGGGACCAGTGCCCCATCCAGCTCCAGCTCGCTGCCCTGGGCAGGAGCCACTGTCCTGGCAGAGTGCACATTCCCATCCTCTAACCTATTCACTGTGACAGCAATCCTGGACCACAGTCTGCAAGGAGCATTTTTATCTACACCTAATTATACCTTTTTCATGGGTCCCCCTTTCCTGAATTCTTCCTAAGGAAGAATTACCCAAAAGATATGTACGAATCTGGGAAAAAAACCCTAAAAAAATAACACTTTTAGCACTTCTTGCCACAAACCAGAAGTGAAACTCTTCCTTCTGATTGCGAGTGGGTTTGGATTACTTTTCTTTTTTTTTTTTTTACAGCAATTAGAGTGGTGTACAAGGGTCATGCTCCTTTCAGCATCAAGTTTCAAGAAGGTAAATCCAGTGAAGGTAGAAGCTGTGCGTCACTGCTGGTCCAGATGAGTGTAAATGCATTCAGCAAGTTAGCCAACATTAAAATGAATATTAGAACAACTGACAGAATTTAAGTAATTCACTCAACCACTCACTCCTCCAACTGTAAGTAGTTTATACAGTAAGAACAACTTAAAAAAAAAAAAGACAAAAATCTACCAACTAGGCTGAGCTGCCATCCTCTCCATGTAATCCTTGGCCATATTGATGGCCTCGATGTTTTCGGGGTAGAGCACACAGAACATTGCCAAGGCCCCAAGATTGTTGCCATAAATTTCATTCCAGCGAGCACTGAACTCCTTTGGGTCCCAGGGAGGAAGGTACTCCAGGGGATTCGACAGCATGGTCTGCACTGCTTCAATCAGACGAGCAGCGATGTGCTGGTGCGTGGTGCTGGCCTGGAGACGCAGAGTCTCCACATCCCCCTTGGAGAAGTAGAGCATGGGGTAGCTGTCATAGTTGGCATTGACAAAAGGAACCATTGCGTCTTGGTCCTCCCTGGAGCTGTAGGCAAAGGCAAAGCAAACCACGTGTATGAAAAACACACTTGGGGCACCCCGTGTGTGAGTCCTCATTGTGGCATCAGATCTCCAGATCTCAGTGGCAGCCAAACCATCTTTGAAATGTCCTGCGATAGACAGACATGAAAGAATGAGTTAGAAAATGAATCTGTGAGACTTATAGCTCAGAAGCCTCTCTCAGAAATATGATTCTATCTAAAGAACCCCATGTATTTTCCAGGTGACTTTCAAATCATTTCTATATGACTACTTCAGATGAAACATCTACTGAGCAATTCATCCAAGAGAAAAAGCTGTACACTTTGACGAAAGCCCCTTCCTCCCACATCTTTCCCTCTGATAGCTGACACCAGGTGAAGGGACACAACAACAGCTCTTGTTCTCGAGATTTCAAATAATTGCAATGGTGCCTAATATGAAGCAGTGCTGACTGTACTGGCAAGCGGAGAAGAGAGGGAAGGGAGGAGAAAGGGGGAGAGCCAGGGAGCTGGCAGCAGCCAAGCCTGCGTGCTGCCTTGGCTGATGTTAGCAGCTGGAGAGGGAGAGATGAGGAATGCTGGAGGTTTGTGCCGGGGTCACTTTATACCATGCTTAAGGCCTCCGATTCTGACACGTCCTCATTTTAAAAAAAGAAAAATAAAAAGAACAAGTCAGAAATCAAAAAGGGAAACAGTAAGTGGCAGAGTCTTAGAAAAACAGCTGAAATACCTTGCCTTCCAGGCATTTAGGGGTTTGCATTATTAGTATTTTTTTTCCAAGGGGCTTTCCATTTTACATGTGGAGATTTACTGCCAGTTACCAAGAAGGCTGAACACTGAATTAAAATGCATCTTCTTCTATGTACGTGACCTCTTGCAAGGCACTCAAATGGAAAACCTGTGCATTGGTAAATGCAACTATTTAAACGTAGCAAGTTACTTTGTGAAAATTACCAACTATCTGGCTTAAAGTCACAGATAAAACATGGCCAACATCCCCCTGAGGAAAGCCAGCAAATTCCTAGAATTCTTAAGAGGGAAAAGGTTATGGAAAGCAGGCTTAAGTGAAACAGTTTTATGTAAATAATGAACAGTAGTTTTCAATTATTAAAGGGATAATTAGGAGGAAAGAAAACCTAAAAACAGATACAGTTTTTTTGTGCCATGGAAAACCTGTTTCATAGGATTCAGCCATAAAAGTTGAAGGAAGTTAAAGTACAAAGCAACCTTTTACTTCTCCCCACAGGTCCCTATTCCATAGCCAAAATTTTCCAACAAACTTAGGCTGCTAAAACCTTATTTAGAGACCCACATCTTGTTTCAACAAAATAATTTATATAAGACAACTTTGACAGACAAGGACCCTTTATGACTACTGGGTACTGAGACCCTCTAGATTTTTGTGCTCAGCTCCTAAAATTAATTTGGGAGCAAACATCTTTGGCCAAGAAATACATAGTTTCTTGTACATTACTACCTAGGACACAAATAATATTGCACCCTGTAACTGCTTACATTTACCTATTACAGTGAGCAGCATAATTGCTTAAACAGAGCATAATGGAAGATGACATTTTCATAGTATTTTAAGGCATTTTGCAGGAACATTTTTCCCTGTCTTGGATGTAAGCCAGTTATTACTGGTTTATTTGGTTACACTTTTACTATATCTACATAGTCTCTCACCACATAAACACATTCAAAAAGAAACATGCACCATAGTTTATCCAGACATACTCAAATCTACTTGTATTCTTCTCTATAATGAAGGAAAGTAAACAACAGTACATTTTGAGGAGGTAAAAATCAGCCAAACCAGTACATTATGGTTAAAACACAATGTAATCTTTTTAATTGATGAAAAAACTGCTTGGTCATAATAATAAAAAACACCACTGTAGTTTTTTTTAAAGCCTCTGTGATTCTTTAGAACTGTAGGCAGAGGAAAGAACCTAAAAAATGCACCCCCCCCCCATGCTAAAAATGTTTGTAGCTTTTTCTGTGTTAACCATATATTGAAAAAGTTTCCTGGTTTACACAACCAGAAAAAAATCCCAAATAGCAGTAAGGACTTAATGCATTCTTTCCTTTGCTTTAATTTCTTTCAGTACTTCTGCACATCAGTAAGAATTAAGAACATGCATAAACTTAGGGATGGTTTTAAGAGTTCCCTAAATTAAGGTATTTCTGACCAGCAATTAGGGAATGTACAGTAAGGTTTCCCAGAACTACTCCTTTGCAAATCTGAACACATATTTCCCAGCATTACACCATCCTCAAACACATCCAGTGTTGCCAAGAAGGCCTAGCCTGTACTCTTAAGTATTCAATAGCCTCCCCCATTTTCACCCTTCATTCATATGCACATTTCATAGAGAAAGTAACCCTTTTTTTCCCACCTTCACATGAGAAGGAACCACATTGTTTAGGCTAACAACAAAACAACTGGAAAACCAACCTATCATAAATTCTTAAGTGCCTATTCAGAGTGAAGATCTGGAATAAAGTCAGTAGGCAGTGACAAAAGCAGGAGTACAAAATAATTTATTATTGGTTAAATTATACTGACACCCTTTCCATGACATGAAGAGAGTAACTCAGCATCCACGAACTCAGTAAGGACAGTGAGCACTGTCCCATAACACAGCAGGGCTCAGCCTGGTGTGACTGATGAATGGGAGGAGGCAGCTGGAAAGGAGCAGACCTTCCTTCCCATGCAAACCTCTGAACCTTGATTATCTGCATAGCTTAGGTGAAGCTGGACCTGTGTAAATAACTGCCCATATATGCACCAACTTATCAGATCTGAGTGAATCTGCTACAGGTTTGCTTGATACACAGGGCTTGAAAGAATAGGAGTCTGGGCCTTCTGATTTTTTAATGTGCACTTACAATACCATTTTTTAAAGCTAAAGGAATTTCTTATTCTCATATTACACTACATCATTACCAGCCACATCTTCCAAGAAAAACTTTACCAAGCAACTCAACCTTTTCTGAAAACGAGGGGTTTTTATTCAGTTGGGAAACCATGACCTGATAAAGTATCGAAAATTAAAAGAAGAATGAAGGATGCTTGCCCATGGAAGAAAATGCTAATATACAATTTGCTTTGAAAATGTCATTTAGTCCTAGATTGAAAGAGCATTTTACATGATTTCCACTCCACTGTCAGCAGAAACAAACAGTAAAAAACATAAATTAATCCAGAAAAAAACCCCACCCAAACCAGATTAAATCTTAACTACTTTAGTTCTCCCCATTTACATTAACTGGTAGATGTTCAATTGTAGTAAAAAAAAAAAGTATTGCAAAACTCAAACCACTAACTAAACTAAACATTGGTTTATACAGATAACTCCACCAAATAAACTAATTAAAAGAGAAGAGAGGCCCATTTACTCCTGCCACATGTGCACAGAAATGTCGCTTTATCAGAGAGAGCACAGGAATGAGAGAGGGGCAGAGGATGTGGGAGAGGAAATGATGGCACTGTTAGGATCACCAGCTTGCACAGCTGTCCTTGAAGCAATCTGACTTTCTTGTGGGTGATTAAAAATTAAAAACAGGTAAAGAACTGTGCCTTTCTGTAGTATCAGTTCTGAAGAGCCACTCTGCTTTGTAGCTGCTTTTTTCTGGGACCACAATTCTATCATTTCTTAAAAAGCAGAAATTGCAGGTGTCTCTGCTGGCATTTTCCACGCTAGCCCATGACTCACCTCTGACATGGGCATCTTGTCAACACTTACAGCCAGGAAGAAAAAAGGTGGGATTTCAAGTGACTAAAACTTCCACGAACTGGAGGCATTACAACACCACAGATAACTCAGGTTTCTGAATAAAAGATCTTCCCAGAGCCCAGGGCTGGGACATGAATGTGTCAGACTTTTTGTCATCTTCTGGGAAGCTACTATTTTTCACAAAAGCTACAGGTCTCATCATCATTACCTAAGAAACAAATGTTTGTGTAAGAAATGTGTTCAAACATTTAAAAGAAAACCTGTTCCACCACACTGACAAAGACAAATCTTCAGGTTCAGTGTGCAAACCTTTTATGTTAGAGAATGACCTCTGAATCAGCATGGACTTAGATTTCATTTTTTTTTTTTTGCATTTCATAAATTATTGACAGTGAAAAAGAAGTTTTTTTACTCAATTTTTTTCCAATGATTCTAATATTGTAACATGCAGTTCCATTTCAAAAAACAGTGTCACTACAATTTTGTCAAAAATTACATTACAAGGACTGGTATAAAAAAGAAAATAAGCAATTTTAGCACCCAATGCTAAAACAGGTAAGAAAGTCATAGATATTTTAACAAGAAATGGTCAACCATCAGAAACAGCTGCTGTCCTACCAAAACTGTGAAACTAATAGGTAACATTGCAATGAGATGTGTGTGGAATCTTGTTCCATTAAATGGAGAGCGATGTGCAACTTTTTGTCCCAACGCTGACAACTGCCAAAACGTAACATGAGGAGTGGTAGGTTAGATCACAGCAGAGAAAAGCAAACTTCTGTAGGAACTCCTTTTTTTGCACTTTGTCCAAATATCTGAAATACCTTTTCACACATATTGCAATTGACTCTGCTGCTGCTGAGAGGAGCAGCATCTATAAAATGGACTTTATCAGCTGGAAATTTTGGTAACATTATATAATGACAACATTCTAAAATCATGACAGTTACATCAACTGAAGAGCCATTTTGTTCAACAAAGTCAGTTTTACCACCAATCTAAATATTTTGCAAACATATTTAAAAATGGGAGAGCAATTATGCCTTCTAACTGAATCCAATGACATTTTAGTACTAAACAATGCAGGGTAGGTTCATGAAAACAGAGAGGTGAAAGGGTCAATAGAGACTAATTCCCATATATATACTGCCATTTGATTCCAGAGAAACATATCCAATACACCATAATTAGGTGGCAGATGGAGCAGAACCAATAAAACTGTAAGCGTATCTTTGTGCTGTAATAGTCACAATAAATCTAGTGACCAAAGTCCCAAGCTGTATAGTGTCTACATCAACAAGCAGTACTGCTGAGTCCCTTTCAAAGCTGTGGGCAGAACCAGGGTGGGAAACTCCCATGTCCCAAGAGTCAGGAGCAGTCAGGAGTCATCCACTTACCTTTCGGTTGGTGAGCTAAAACCAGTGACCAACTGTCTCTCCAATAAAAATACTGGAAAGGTGTAAAAATCACTGCTTAAAACTTGAAAAATACCTATTATGACCTTAGCCACCAGGGTACATTACTTCATTTCTTCCCCTGACTTTTTCGCTACAAAAAACACGCTACATCACAATTATATAATTTCAAAGGTATTTCAAAACTTAAATATACTGAAATCCCAAATATAATTCAGAATTACATCTGCCATAAATAAAGTATAGCTCAGGCATCCAGGTGTTAGTATTGCACTTGTTCTGAAATACCTTGAAAGAAGCTTTGTATCAACTTCTATGTCTGACTAACAGCTGCGCTATGAAAATCCTAACACAACCAGAAACAGCCAGTTCCTATAGGGATTATCAGTATATGACATCATGTCAGCAAGATTTAAACTTGTGTCTGTCCTTTGATCTAACAAAATTAAATGGGTCTGTTGAGCAGTACAGAGCTGTGTCAGACCATAATTTTGGGAGAATGGAAGGTTGCATTCATTCTTCCCCATGCTACAGGGAAGAGAGCAACGGCAAAGTATTTTTATAAGTTCACAGTAGGATGTGTAAGATATCAGTGATGGAAGTTTCATCTACTAACTCCTTTCAGGAGAAAGTTTCTTTGCCTATTTTATCACTGCATATATAAACTAACAGGGCATACACACACACACTGAATGCCTAACCTTCTCTCTGCCTCAAGCAAAAACATGATTGAAATTGTCTGCATCTCCAAACCATAATTTGGGAATTTAGAATTTTCTTCTATTTTATAATATACCCTCCTGTAAAAATGGTTTCTCAGTAATATTTTGGTTGCACAAACACTAGTATTCCTAACCCTTACTGGGATCTTTTATTCCATACTTCACTCTATAGAATGACTAAGGAAGTAATTTTGATATCTAGAATCCTGAAGATGATCATTCCCAACCAGTACAGACATGCCTGTTAAGGCATCCACATTCAGTGAATGAAAGCCCAGTCACTTTTACCATCAAAGGCATAAAACTACAAGATACCACAGAAAGACTTCTTCCAGAACACCAGCACTATATTCTGTGCTGACATAATTTCAAAAGGCCATTTCAATACTTAAATTTAGGCTTTGTTTTTTACTTCAGAGATGTTTTCATGGATGTTAACACTATAGGAAGGCAGTTCGAGAATTTTCATCTAGGCCAGGAGGATATTTTCCCTCCCTTTGTCTGCTCCATTAATGTCCCAAAAGTCAGTCAAACCACTCATCCATGTGTTACACCATTACAGCACATAGGGCACCTTTAGGGCTTAGGACTAGGACAGTAACAAACACTTCAGAAACATGGAACTAAGGTTCCAGCACAATCTGGGTGGTGAAACAATAATCCTTTGGCAGCTACCGAGAAGTAACTTGTATTCCTAGCCCTTGCACTCACTCAGGGTCGGTAAGGTGCTGAACCCTTTGGTGTGGGGTGTTAGGAACGATGTTTAGGGTTTCCTCTGACACCAGCCCACAGCCCTGAGGCACAACCACCGGTCACAAGAAGGGAGTGAGGGAACAGAACGTCTGGGGCAGACAGGAGCCTCTGTGTGGATCCAGTGGTGCAATCAAAGAGCACAGGATGAAATGGAAAAACTTTGCAGGGTGATGGCAACACTCAGGAGGTCCAAATAAAGGACAGGAAAAAATAATCATACATGTGAAAGGGGAAAGACAGTTTACTGCTGTCAGAATTCCTCCTTGTGCCTAACCCGCCCCAGGGAGTTGCATGCCATTCCATCTTCCCTCACTTCTGAGGAGGCTGATTACAACACCAGAAACTTCTGATACCAAAACAAGTGTTTTCATTTCAGACTTTAACTTTTATCCTCTTTCTAACTAACTCTTCTTTGCTGGCCTTGTCCTTTACTCTTCCAAATACTTATAAATGTTTTAAATCCCCTCGTTTGTTGTTCTCCTCGCCTATGTATAATTAACAGTTTTAATATTCCCTGCTTATTGTTTTAATTGTCCTTCGTTCACTTGTCTTCAGGATGTTGAAAACAAGTGATGTGAATCTGCTGGAGTTTTACAAAGCCAGCTGTCACCCTCTGTATATCTATATCTATCTACAGACTTGAGCAGCCAAACAAATATTTTTGTTTGTAAAGCATTTCCAGAGGACTTTGTATTAATAGACAGGAATTCTAAAATGCATCATATCCTTCAATTGCTATGGGATCAAAAGTCATTTTAACTATGTTTCCATATCCTGTTTATGGCTCAGTGTTGCATACAAAACTATGTTAATCTTTTATTGTTATTTTTATTGTGATGGTTTTGGCTAGGCTAGAGTTAATTTTCTTCATAGTAGCTGGTACTGGGCTATGTTTTGGACTTGTGCTGGAAACAGTGTTGATAATGTAGGGATGTTTTAGTTACTGCTGAGCAACATTTATACAGTCAAGGACTTTTCTGCCTTCCCCCCACCCTGCCAGCAAGGGGGCTGAGGATGCATAAAGAGTTGGGAGGGGACAGTCAGGACAGCTGATCCCAACTGACCACAGGGATATTTCATAACATATGATGTCATGCTTAGCGTATGATATTGGGAAAGAAGAAGAAAGAGAGGCACATTCAGAGTTGTAGCATTTATCTTCCCAAGTAACCACTACATGTGATGGAACTGTATTTTCCTGGGGATGGCTGAATACCTGCCCATGGGAAGTGGTGAATTAATTCTTTGTTTTGCATGGCTTTTATCTATTAAACTGACTGTATCTCAACCCAAGAGTGTTCTCACTTTTGTTCTTCCAATTCTCTTCCTCATCCACTGAGGGGAGTGAACAAGTGGATGTGTGGGGCTGAGGTGCTAGCTGGGATTACACCATGGCAATCATATATGTTAAATTATTGTGACAGCATATAGGAGCTCCAGCAATATCCAAAGATGCTAATGTTAGTCAATTTATGAACCCAAGGAGTTTGAAATCTAAGCAATTTAAACCAACACTTGCTTTTATACTACTGACATATAGAGTTCACACTCTAAGATTATATGTAGGTAGTATAAAAGCAAGTATAAAAGCAAGTATGCAGACCTCAAATGTGTACTCACACAGATAAACATCACTGTGTTTGTGGACCTAAATTGTACCACCCTCCCTGGTAGCTGCATCTCTCTATAGATAAGTTTATTGTTCATTAATATTGGTACAATTCTGTTGTTATCTCTGCTGCTTCCTGCTGTTATCTCATTATCTAGGGTTTCTCCATAGAGAGATAGAGCACATAGCTCCTCTCTCTCCCTATAGATATAGTAGACATGTACCCAGATGGAACTGCTTTTTTCAGGGTGCAAACCTGGAGAGACAATAAAATGTGTTGTCCTGTAGTTCCTTCAGGGCTATTATTGTTCTCAGTGCTCCCCAGAAGACCCTTAAAGTCTTGACAAAAGTGATGACTACATTTTCAAGGACAGAAGACTCAACAGCAGATGGGAGTTAAATGGTTACATTATTCCTGCAAAATGTAGCTATTCACAGTGTGCATGAACAATCTGTGAGCAGGTGTCAACACAACCATTAAATTATGGGTTAATTTTGAAAGTTAGAATCTTATGATAACATTACTGAATGTAAGTTGTTCAGGCATGGCTCTCATAGTAGAACTGAATCCAGACAGATCATTTTGGCAAAAAGTGTGATGACCCATGATTGCAAGGATATGATTAAATGGCTTTAAAGGTACATGATATACACAGAAATGTTTGTAAACAACTTTTCAAAACACTTTAGCAACTCTAGGCAGACCCTTGAATAGAAGGCTTAAGAAGACATACCAGGTTTATATAAAATGTTCAGCATTTTTAATATTTCTGATAAAAATCCCACAAACAAAATAAGAGCATAAATTAAAGACAACAATGGCGAAAGAACTTTTATGTTAAAATTACATTTCTCTTGTACTAAGATACAACACCTGCCTGAATCAAGTGACCAGGGTTCCTACAACCCATTGCCTACTCTAGACAATGCCAGTGATGATTCCTACTGCATACTCTGAGTCTAAGCAAGTGGAAGAACAGAAAGAAAGGCCAAAGGTAATTTCACACTGTGTACATAATAGTCACATTGTGCCTGTGCTTTCACACCTGACCATGTCCCAAGACTGGATGAAAGTGTGTCATGCCAGCACCTGATGCGAGAAATTATTTCCAGTGCTCTTTCACAAGATCCCCTGTTGGAGGTTGAGGGGTGCGGAATTTTCCTCATTCCTGGTGCTAGGTTACTAGTGGCTGGATACTTAAGAACTATTAACTCCTTTTGTAAGAGACAAAGAGCTAGCTGGGCATGGGGAGGGGAGGGCAGATGTGGTCATCAGATAAGGCACTTGACCACCGTCTATGGGAGAGGCAGCAGGGGGGAACTGCGGGCTCCTCGCTACAGTGGCAGACAGGTTTTTCGGATCTGCGCTGTTTTCTTCTCATTGGTGAGTGAGCTTTCGTCTGGGAAGAGGATGCTCCTGGAGGGTACATCCTCCTGGCTGTGCCGGCAGTTTTCTGTGCAAGGGGGCCGGCAGCTGCCGCCCCACACTCTCCCTGTGGGAGCACTGCCACGGCTGGGGAGTCCCTGCCACCTTCTGCAGGCAAGCCCGGGTGGGCTCGTCTCTGCCACCCCTGCTCCCTGCTTTGAGCTATCCACGCCCACCTGCCCTGCCCGTCCCNNNGTATCTTTGCCTGAAAGCCAAACTATTATAACTTTGATTCCAAAGTTATAATAATTTGGGGGGAAGGGGTTTCAGATTTGTGGGTTCTAAGGGAGGTTCCCACCCTCCTTAGCAGCCACCTGTCTTCAAACCAAGACATCCCCAAAATGTCCAGACCCCTTTGGTCTACTCTCTGTTACCAACACTTCATTTCTGCTAAACTTTTACTGACAAAGCATTCATGAGAGACATCTCTGGTGGCATTTGCTATATCTCTTTTTTCGTTTAGCTCCCTTCTCTGCCCACTTCTCATCCTGAGCATGTAACCAAATCTGCTTAAAGTGCAATGCACAAGGGCTTGGGGTTTTACCAATGCAGCACTGTGCACAAGGGTTTGGGATTTTACTAATGCAGCACTGTTATACCTCACCATATCCCAGCTGGACTTAGCTGGGCTAAGAGACATCAGTACAAAGCTTACCAATATAAACAGAAAACTGGCTCAAAGGGAGTCAAATGCAGAATATATTAAACCTTTTATGTTAAATATGTGGCTACAGTCTTGAACACAAACTGGCACCATGGTTTAACATTTAGGGGACTCCACTGCTGTAACTACACTCTTTAATCTACCTCACCTGAATGGACACAGCAAAGAAGGTAAATACTGCCAGGACAAATTTGCTGCTGAGATACCACTTTTACCAATTAAATACAATTTACTAAGAAAGTCATAATCTCTTTCACTCACCAGACACTTGGATTACCAAGTCTAAACAAGAAAACAATGGTTACGGAAAGCTGTTTTTTCTTTATTTTTTAATTCCTTCAGGCTCCTCCCCTACCCCCCCCCCCCCCCACACTGAAGGGCTTTATTTCTTGCAAAATATCCAGGAACAATAGCAATAGTAAACTAGATTTATTTCTGCTCATTGCTATAGTATGCTGTGGGTGCCAGATGTGCAAGTTTCCATACATAAGCCTAAAAATGTAACTGAATTTTAGTTAAATGCAATCACTTCTGAGAGAAGGGACACTTCAGTTTTATAGACAAATTTACCTTCTCATTTAACCCTAGTTTTCACTGCTCAGACTGCTGAGTACTGATGGATGTGACCATTTCTCTATTAGGATATGAACTCCCTATGTTCATTCACAACCCAACAACTGGTGATATGAATGACTTTCTACCACCACTGATCTAGGTTTTATTTGAATTCAGTTTTAAAAAAGCTTATGTACTTGGTGCCATTGTCTTCAAGGAAAAGAAATGGTACACACAGACCTCATGAGCCTTTAAAAAGTATCAAACCCAAGATGTCACTCTAAAACCAGCTTTCAGCCACTTCTTTTTACTTATAACTGTATACAGCCTATGAAAATCACATCTAACATTTGACCAGGTAATTAAAAGCATTTTCCTCCCCATCGCAGTGCAGATATTTACTCAATATCTAGTTACAATAACTAATATACACTGCAATAAAAACTGAACCTGCCTAGGCAACCAAAATCTATCAACTTTTACCATACGCAATCAATGATTCAGTTCATGCATTTCTTTCTTGCAACATTCTCTATAACCAAAGAACAGGTTGTAAAGGAGACTGTATATGAATGCCTAGTGGAAAATCAGCACCAAGTGTCTTCTGAGGTCAGTGTTCACAGTAGAGAACACAGGTGTGTTTATAAACTATTCTCATATCTTTCTCTTTTATTATCTTAAGAGCACTCAGGTGTTTTTCATGGCAACTGAAAATTATGCAAAACATCACAAAATTTCAAACAAAACAAAGGCAATCTCTTACTTCGAATAACAAGAAAATGACATTTTTAAAGGACCAGTAGCTCTGCCTCATTAAAATCCATTGTGGTTAGCATATTTTGACTTCACGTCTCAGTGAAGTTTACAGAGAGTCAAGACAATCCTGACCCAGAACTGCTACTTTGACTTCTCCTAAAAATTTAGCTAATTCAGGTCACTGAAAAAACCCACATATAAGCAATGAGAAACAGTAAGGACACTCATAGTTGAAATAATACTTAGCACTTCTGTAGAAAGATGCACCCAAGGATCTACAAGTAGTTATGAAACAAATTAATTAATTAAACTTCTCAACACCCCTGTGAAGCAAACAAGCACATTTATCTATTTTACGAGGAAGAAAACAGAGCCATGAAGAGGTTGAGTGACTTGCCCAAGGCTACCCAGCTAGAGTCTTTCAGAGTAATAAACAGCATCTGAATTACTGACTCCCACTGCTGTCCTCCAGCTGAAGTGCTCCTTTTCTGAAAAACTGTGATGAGTTATAATAGTTGGCATGATAAACATAATGCGGCACTATTTAGGCTGACATTTTCTTTGTCTTTGTTTAGACTACATTAAAATTTTTGTGCTATTTAAATTGCAGTTGATCTTCTTAGTGTGACTGAAAAATCTCCAAGTTGAGCAACATTTCTCATATTTCATTCACAGTTGTGTCTATTTTTTATGTTGCCATTGCTTATGGCTAAAAACCAAGCCACACCAAAATGCAGGAAAATGTCACAGCTTTATATTGCTTCAAGGGGGAATGACAGAAGACGAGAGAGGGTGGCTACTTTCATTCATACCATATCGAATTTTAAGAGTTGGCATGAGACGCATCAAGTGATGATGCACTGCTTTCGTGCAATACTAGCTACAGGAATTGCAACTCCCTGCCTGGGACTGCGAAGACTGAGCTTCCCTAGTTAACAGCTCTGGTCCGAGGTCACTTTTTAAAAAAATAAAAAAAGAAGTGGCAGGAAGTTGCATCGGGCAAGTCGCTCTGTTCCTGTCTCTCAGGACAAGGATGCTACCGCTTACCTTTCACACACGCCTGTTTGGGAGGCTGAACTCGGTAGCCCAAGGCTCGGAGGCGCCGGAGGTCCCAGTGCTGCGGAGGAGCGGAGCTGTTACCCACGGCGCCCACAGGTGAAGCTTCGCACAGAAAGCGCCACGTCCCCCGCACGCCCCCAGCTCCCTAGGACACGCGGGGCCCGTCCCACGGGTGCCGACAGCAGCCCCGCTCCGCCGGGGACGGCCGGGAAGAGCCTGTGCCTGCCCGGAGCTGCTCCCCGAGGGACGCCCCGGCCTCCGCCCGGCACCCACTCCGCTCCCAGCCGACCTNGCAGCGCTGCCCGCTCCGCACGGGCACTCACCGCCCGCGGCCTCTGCCCGGCGCCGGCCGCCTCTCGCCTGCCAGAAAGTTTCTCCTCCGCAGCCCCGGGGAACGGAGCGGGGAGCGGGGTGAGGGGTGCGTTTTTCAACGCAGGAAGAAAGTGACTCCCCCCCTCCCGCTCCACCTCCCGCTTCCCCGCCCTCCTTCCGTACCTCTCCCCGATCTCCTCCTCCTCCCCCTCCCCGTCTCACGCCATGGCGGCAAGGCACGGTGCAGCAGCCCCGGTCCGGCCCGGGTGCTTCTCTCGCTCCGTCTGTGCCCCTGTGTTTATCCCTGGCGCGCACACGGCTTTTCCTCCCCCGCCCGTTCCTCCCCGGCTCGAAATTCATGGAAATGCCCTAATTCTCCCTTTTAGCGGGAGGACTCGTTTCTCCGCAGGGAATGTTTGGGTTCCAGGACCGGAGTTTTGGCACAGGATTCCCTGGAGCTGAAGTACGGCAGGGGTACCGCGGACCGGTGGGGTGGCTGTGGAGGTGACAGCATCCCGGGTGTCCCATTCGTATTCATTGTCCATCCCTGGCACCATAGTGCATGAGAGGAATAGGGCCTCCCACCCAAAAGTCCCCTCAAGCCAGGAAAGAAACAAAAAGACGATTTGTCAATCTGCTCTTTTAAGTATGGTGGGGCTACTTATATAAACGTTTCTCGTGTAAAAGAAAAAAATAAAAAGTGAAACGCCGTGCCTGCTCAAGTCAGCCATCCCGACATTTTTCACAGCCACACAATTGAAGATACTTCTGAAAGTAATATAAAAAAGGATAAAATAAATGATCCTTTGGAACATTCTCTTTTCTTTCTTAGTCACTATAGCCGAGATAAAGTTCAAAGAGAAGAATTCCAAATGTTTGTTGGGTTTTGAAAGCTGAGCATGTTTTACAGACTATGTAATGAAAATAAAAATATTTACATGTGATGGATCAGGATGGTCTTCAATTACCTGAAGTTTGCATCTCACAAAGTGTGTTCCTTTTTTTAATAATGTGTTTACTGATGTTACTGAATCGGTCAGCAGGTTCATAAGTGCTCAGTTCCCTGTTTTAAAATGCAAAATTCATATTTCCTGACAATGGTTTTAGACAGGTTCATTGTGGTTTAAAATGTGATTTCCTGCTGTTCTGTCAGGACGAATAAACTTGGGGAAACCAGATGAAACTATAAATTTCCCTTCACCCTTTCATTCCTCTTGTATTTCTCAGCAATATCTATTGACAATCTCAGCCCTAAAGAGTAGGGATCCACAAGTTGTTGCTGCAAACTCCAAGAACAGTGCCAGAACCTGGAATGAAGCCTTGCTTTTTTTACCAGTAATGACATGCCTAAAACCACTCAGTGCTTCAGTTTTAGTCATACAAACACTAGACTAGTCATTAGAAGACGTTTCTAAACACCTATTTGAATGGTATTAGGTTCTACTGAATTGATAGTAAAGTTGTGAAATACTGATGCTGCGCTACAACTGAACATGTGAAGAGCAACAGACTCTCACAGTCAGAGCAGATGTGGCTGAGAGGCCGATTCTACTGGAATTTCTAAAATTACCAGGGTGCCTTAAGTGATCAGGAGGAAGGTGTTTAAGTACTTGTCACATGTCTGCATCATTAAGTATGTAAACATATTAAGTACCTGACTCTAAATTAAGTGAAATTAGCCCTTATAGTTCTGAAAAGCATAATATCTGAATGGCTTTTGAAATCCTGTCCTTGGTCTGTGCATGGATCTCTCTGTATTGTAGAAAAACTGCCCTGTGCTGCCCTGTCATGACTGAATACCTGAGCAAAGCACACCATGGCTCTCTTATAGCATGGGCTGTTGGCTTTCTGCCTCATAAGGGAAGAGGCTGGATGTGCTGCTTGGATCTTGCTCTGGTGCGCAGTTAGAACATGGTGGAGATACCAACAGTGCAGAGCCACAAATCCTGTCTGCTTCATGTCCTCTTGTGCAAAACAGGGCTCCTTTTACTTCCCAGTAACTCAGAGTGCTTGTCAGGCTAAATAGATAAATTAAAATTTATAGGATGATTCAGTGATATCTAAGAGAGGCAAGGTCTGTCCAGACTAGATTAATTTCAGCATTACCAGTAGTAATTTTGAAATTAAAATAGACCCGGATTTAGCAAGCATCATGTATAGTGAAAGACGGAAAAATTAGCCTCAGGAATAGAAGTTGGAGGAAGATTGCCTTCGGCTATGTAAAAGCTGCTAAAAAGAAGATGATAATCTCTTATCCTTATCCTCTGAAAATGGTATGTAAATTGCAGTAAGAGAAATTTAGGCTAGCTAGGATAGATAAAAAGTATTTGTAAGAGTAAATAAAGGAGTGAACAACACCTCTCTCCCTGGAGGCTTTTTGAGTGCAAGTTGGACATATATTTGACAAGAATGGTTCAGATCTAGAAAGTCTGATGAATATTGCCTCAGAGCAAGGGGTGGACCAGATGACCTGTCAAGGTCCTGTTTTGTGTGATTATGTTCGAAATGCTACTTGCACAGGCAGGATTACGGATCGTCTTTGATCTCCCTCTTCCCTTCACATCTTTAGCCATGGGCATAAACCCACTTGCTGAGGTTGAGTTTCTCTCAGTGGTTTGCTAGCCTTGCTGCATGCCAGTGAATTCAGTGCTGACAGCAAGAAGAAAACAATTAAACAATGAAACAATGTCAATTTGAAACAGCAACTCAGGGTGGGAATCCATCTAACCTCTGAACGTCATGCACTTTTGTTCTGTACTTGACTGATAACTACCTCTGATCTAGTCACGTTAGACTCTGTTTATAACACTGCAGTGAAAAATAAATTCTTTTACAGCAGAATTCATCTGACCTGTTTTAGATGTCTTCATTAGGATGTGATGAATTGTGTCCCCAGGCTATCTATTCTTGCCACTAACCATAAAGTTGTTTAAATGACTGACTCAGTAACATACCATCATATATTTTCCATTCCCTTGGTGCTTCTGTCCCTGAAATCTCTCATTGCCTCTCTCTTTCCAAGTATCAGAACCCTACTTAATTTGTTCCTCTTCTTTTTTTTTTTTTTTTAATTTCTTAATTTAATTTTATTTTATTGGAAAAGTCCCACTGAGGCTAATAGTTTTTGTAACTGTCATTTCATTAAATTGCATCATGTGACAGTGAAACATACAGCAACCTGACCTTTTGGGTGGCATTGCTCCAGAATGGATTTAGGAAAAGAGCTAAATTTACCTCTTGGAGCTAAGACCATTGATTTGGCCAGTTGTGCAGAGTATGTTTCATGGAAATTGTTTGAAAACTGTTCAGGTCAGACATTGTTGTACTCCTGCATCACATGCTCATTATTTTTCCTTGCTCTTTACGGCAAGTCACATTACATGCAATGTCTGTTGCCTGTGTGACTGAGCCAAACATATGTGGGAAATGCTGCTCTTTTCCAACAATGGCAAGTATTTTTAGGTCACTCTTGTAGAAGTCACTGTACACCTAAGTACAGTGCATGTCTTGAAAATGTCTGTGGCATCAGAGAGACACTGTGAGCAGCCACCTCTTGGTAGCATCTATCCTTTCTTCTTTGAGAAGTGAAAAGGCCTTCCAAGAAGGCCCTGTACTTATGTGGCTTTCAGGGAAGGGAAATGCACTTTTTTTTCCCTGCTGCACTGACAAGCTGGATCATGAGGGTGTGAAGAGGGGACAAGCCCCTGCTGCTACAGTTGGACAGTGAGAAAGGAGGCAGCGGGGCCCATGGAGTGAGTGATGTAGGGCTCATTCCGGAGGGGACGCCAAGTGTCTGATGATGTTTCATACATTTAAAAGCCTTTGGTTCTCACTTTTTTGAGTTTGGATGTTTGGAGTTTGTCTCTCTTTCTTTGTGACTGAAGGTGTTAGTTATCATTCTACCTGTTCCACAAATGCAGCCTTGGCCATCCTTTTCTTTCTGCCCAGCCTGTGCAGCAGCATTTTTGTCTTCTTTGAATTTTCCTCTGTGTGCTTGGGGTTGATTTTTTTTCTCTTTTTTGTCTTTTTTATTTGTTTGTTTGATTGATTTTGTTTGTTTTGTTTTGGGTTTTTTTGTTGTTTTAAGTATGCCCCTCTCACTAAGGACCTCTATGTTCTCAGTGTGATCTGTTTGGTCTCTAATTTTCATGTAAGAAACACTTCTGCATTTGTCAAGTGACAAAACTCTTCAAATGAAAGAGAAAAACAAAAAATTCTCCAGATTCTTTCACTAATTCTTCAAAACAATTGATTTGGTTATGACCATAACCCTTGTGTTTTCTTTGCCTTTTGTGTCCAGCTGTGATAATTTCTGATCTTAGTATTGTGACCAGAAACCTGTAGGACAAGAGCACAGTCTCTTCTTGTAGCTGAACTGCAAATCTGGAAAGTTGCATAATGTTTACCCTGCCCTCCTTGATCTGCGATGCTCTGCCCAACTCTTCCCCCTGGACTTTATTCGTGCCACATGAAGGCAGCTTTAATTTTCCAATCTTATCCCAGTTCCAGACACATATGAGGGAATGTTGGCTATCTCCTCTTTTCCACCCAGGGTGTCAACCAGACAGTGTCCTAACTTGGTTGTTCCCTCAAGTTTATGAGACTGTTGCATGATTCATTCCATTTACTACTTGGACATTTTGGGGTTCTGGCTCACTGCAGGCAATGGGCAGAAATAGTCACAGCTCCAAAGCCAGAATGAAAAGGAGTGGCCTGAAATCAGCCCTAAGAATCAGAAAGAGTCTGATTCTTAGGGCTGATTTCTATCAAATTTCAGGAATCTGGAAATCTTGTCTAAGCTCATCAGAATACCTGTCTGGTTGGGGCACATTCAGTGTGGCATAAAGCAGTTTCTCTCACAGGAAAATCCTGTCTCTGCTTCTACATCTGCAGATTGGAAATGCTTTTCTCTTTTCCACAGATGCAGCCTTTTACTCTCCTAGGTCGCAGTAGCCAAAGTATCAGTAGGGTAGCTGGAAGGGGAAAACACTAGATGTTTCCTAAACAGCTCTTCTTTGTATGTAAATGGGACATCCTTCTCTGCTTTACATTTCCTTTCTTTCCCTCTTTCTTGCTCTCACCATGTGTTCAGCCTGGTTTAGCCTGAGGCCAGCAGGCAGAGAGTCAGATAAAAAAAATCCCTACAGATTTCTTAAGGAATGGGAAGCTGCAGCATCAATAATGAGGTAAAACATTGGTGAGTGGAGACAGATTCATAGTCCTGAGACATGTCATGAAGACAGCAACCGTAAAGCAGGTAACATAGGCACTTAAATGAGAAATGCCAAGAAATAGCCTGATCCAATAAAAAATTACTTCCATCATCTGTTCTGTGCTTTTTAACAGCAGAATCCATGTTACTGCTTTTAAATTGCTGTGGACATCAACAGGGTTTAGGTTTATTTTCTTCTAGCAGCTGTCCAGCTGTCTAACTAGCCTGCTCCTTCTTTAGCACATATCCCTTCTTTCCTCTGCTGGTGATCAAAACAGGTTGGAGAGGGGAAACTCTCCAGCAGCATGTGGCTTTTTATTTATTTGAATTGGTTGTTACTTTATGTTTTCAAATGTGTGACCTTTCTCAACATGTATGATGAGTGCCAACTTCTTTCCTTCCAAATTTCTTCAATGTTACAAACCAAGCATCATCTCCTGGGAGCACAAACTGTTAATGCTCATACCAAGAGGAACCTTCCAAAGCCAGACTTCATCAGTGCTCTCTCAGAGCTGACTGCCACAATCTCCCTCTCATATGTCACAATGATGGTTTCCATTTGTGGAATGCTGTTTTCAGAGAAAGGCATTTTTAAGGCTAGAATCCACCTATTTTATGGAGTCCCTTGGTATGTGGAAAGCCAAGCAGACAACTAAATAACTGCTGGAATTAATGAAATTTTTTACAAGTTGCCTACTTATCCCCACCCCAGTGATAAGAGTTCCATAGTCTCATGTCTCTCTCTCCTCTTCCCTACAGTAGAGACATGTATGTGAAAAAGGTTTCTCTCAGAGACTGTATTCGAACTTGTCGCTGATTCTCCATTTCTCTTTGTAATCTTCTCCCTCTGATTTACTGCATTCTATTTACTGCAGCCAAGACTGAAGAGTGAGATACTAGATCAAACACAACGAAAGGCATTAAAAATTAATTTTCACTTAAATATAATACTTACCTCTGCATCACTAGAGCGTACTGTAGTGATCAATTCTTCACACTTGACTCTAAAGCAATGGTGCTCAACAACTGGTGGCTCTTGTTGCAGTCATACTTACTCCCTAAAGACAGCTCCACCACTGCTCTTAGTTTTAGGGTCTTCATGACGTTGTTGCCCTAATCTGCATCAATAATTGGTTATTGTGTGTATTGTTCTGGGGCTTTTGGGACACTGCTGTTGAGTATTTCAGGGGGCCCTGTAACCACCTCGTGATGGGTCACTCATACACACAATCTGTATTTGCTGAGCTCCTGGCAGTGTGCTCTGCACAGCAGGGGTTTTTAAATGTGCACACAAATATGTATACATGCATACAAATACTTTTACAGTTACATTTAAGAATATCTACCTGATAATGATCATATTAACAGGTCATAAGTCTATTTTCCTAAATTCATGTAATTGTCTTTGCATTAGTTTATTTTTTTCTCCTCATTTTGTGTAGGGATTATTATCAGTAATGTACCAGCTATCTCCAAGTCCTGCACAATAACAGGGGAAAGATTAGAGAAAAGAGGAAAATCCCCCACAATAGATAGATTTTGGTAATTATTATTTTCTGAGGTATATGTAATCTCCCTTCCCTGATACCCTCAAGCCATCTATTGCCCTGTTGAACTTTTATTGTCAGCTCATACTGACCCTCAGCCTTTTCATCCTTGAGCATCATCCATACTCCATTTTTCATCACCTGTCTACTACTGATCTAGAGATTTCCCTGCTTACTGCCTAAGAGTGCTTAGTTTATTTAATTGACCTAAAACTCCACACCTCCAATGAAATGCAGATAATTCCCTCATTGCCTTAGTCTCTGGGATCCCATGTCATGGCATCCTACCCTTTCTGGGCAGCTGCCTGTTCATGTGTATACATTTTCTGACAGCTTTGAGGGAAAAAAACAGGGATAGAAATTCACTGCTGCTGTCTCCAACATTGCTGCAGCTCCTTCAACAGCAGCCCTCTAGAAGCTATTTTATATTCTCTGTCAGAATAAGATAAAGAATTTTTTATCTCTTAATTTCATAACATACTGTCTCTTATCACAAAATTTGCAGTAGCATCTTCTTTCTCTGGATAAATATAATTTGCAGGATGCTTAGCACCTGGGAGTGCACATTAAATTTCTCATTGTAAGCTGAGGTTACAGGGGATGATATAGAAAGAAAACTGAAACTCTCAGGTATTATTTTGAGATGAGGCAAGAAAAGAATTGCTATATTCACCTGTACTTTTATTCCTCAGAGATGGTGGAGGCTTTAGAAATTAATCTTTTAATGTAAATTTATTAGGCACATGGAGTCCCAATTTTTAGTTCCTTTAATGCTGTTACAGAACAAGGTCTACTGAAAGTTAATGGACTTATTTTCCTAAAATACACTGTGAAAATACCACTCTCATTAATTTTGAAGAACACCTATTTTTTTCCCTCCTGTATACGGTGTAAGATAGTTTATGATTTCCTTCACTCTTAAAAGGAATGTAAGTTCCCAATCTTGTAAGGAGGAATCAAATGGAGTGTTTAAGTGTTTTTACTCAACGTTTAGTAGCCAGTGGGAAGCAGAAATACCTTTCTGGCTGGAGAATCTGCTCTGGCTGCGCTGTGCAGGCTGCTGCTCCATTTGTGCTGCTGCCATTTTGTGTCTTGCAGCCTCTAATTTGCAGAAGGGGCTGGAAGCCATCACATCATTTTGAAGTGGCTGCGATGGTTTCTGACCCCTGTGCAAATACTTGAAAGTCATTATGGCTGTGTGTGAGAGCTCCGTGTGCACTGAGGCAGCGGGAGTGGGAGGCGTGAGGGATTTTTAGCACAGTTCTGATTAAATCAGTTCAGCTGCAGTGGGGCAGAAGTTTAATGCGCTGCTTCAGATGTTTTCCCTTCTGTGAACTGTGACATCTGGCCAGCTGTAAAACCTCTGTGGTCTTGCCATGGCTGCCAGAGAACAGCCGTGGGTACCCACTTCATACTGGAAAGATTTGCCTTACACCATTGTCCCATGTTCAGGAAAATGATCGGTCATGCTGGCCGCAGCACTAGTCCTGTAGACAGGAATCCCCAGTTTGCCCTGTAAAGATGCTAGCAAGCTTTTAGGGCTGGAAATCTCAGAGTCTGTTTAACTTCCTGGAGTCCATCTTATTTTGGCCCTAATCCAGGTTCCGTTTTCCAGTTAAACATTTCTATTTATAATGCTTACTGAAAAACAGGATTTGTTTCTTGCACCAAAAACATTCAGAAGAAAACCTCTTTTAAATTTTTTTTCTTCTCTCCTGTGACTCACAAAGGGGGTTTGATGTTCCACTTACTTAGAATTGCAGAAAACAAAATTACAGGCAACTGGATTTATAATGGGATTGAGCCTTTCCCCCGGGGGCTCTGGATCAGCTATGTGCTTGCTGGAAGGGCTGGTTTGTCGCCAGTTGTTAACAATAGATGTCTGTGGCTACACCATTTTAGCCTTTACACCATTACAGCTGGCACTCTGCAGAGGCAAGGTTCCTGTAGTTTGGCCATATGCTTTCCCTCCTAAATCTGATGCCATGAGTCAGCTGAAATGCTATTTGCCCCCAGGCACGTATACAGAAAGTGGCATATTTTGTTTTGAAAGTCAGTCGGTTAAATGTACCACAAAACTTGTCCTGCTCTTTTCATGATGCTGAGGAGCAGCAGGCTGCCCCATGCCATGCTCCCTTCCCAGAGATGTCAGCAGCAACATCTTCCCATCCAACCCCTATGGTGAAGTGTGGGAGGCTTTTACCTTCTTGCACAGAGGTGACTTTATTTCTAAACCTGACTTTATGAGACACTGTGCTGTAAAACATCAAGTTTGTGTATAAAATGTGGTTTTTTACACTTCCCGTGTTTTTGTTCCTGTGGTGGCAAAAGGGAAGCTCAGCTGTCACCTTACCGCTGGTGGCATCTCTGCTAATTAACATATTCTTACACTCTCCTGTTGTTTACCTTGGTATGATTTAATGCATACTTGGCCTCAGGAAGAAAGATTTAAACTGGTTTTGGGAATGCTGATTCCCAGTGCCTGTCATCAGACTAATCTTCCTGGGAGTTCCCTTAGGAATTGCTACCGCACCATCACACACCTGGGACTCAGGCGAGCTGGAGAGCTCCATCAACCTGAGGAAGGAGCAGTCTCAGAAAATCCTGTGTCCAGCAGTGCCCCATGCCTGCCATGGATGATCTGCCCATGTTTGTTTATTTAACTTCTCACTGGGGATGAAGAAGCCTTCAGTTTCTGGGAAGAAGCCCTATACAGGAAACCCATACTAAGCTCTGCTGTGTGTCAAAGATTACTTCCCTATCAGTATTAAAGTTATTAATTTATTGAAGTTTGTGGTTGATTTATATGTCAGTTTTGTTTTGTTCGATGCTATAGCAAAACTGGCACTGCTTTGAGACAAGCTTGTCTCCCCTTTCTCTTTTTGCTGCTCAGCTATAAGGTAAATTCAAGAACATTTTTTTTTAAAAAATAAATTCTCTTTCTTTTAAAATTCAGACACATGTGCTTTATACCAAAACAGACACCAAAAGAGACTGGGTTTTCATCTCAGGTTTTAAGCAAAACTGTGGCTTTCAGGGCTGTCTAGCCAAACACAGTGATTTTAATGAAACAACAACTTTACGTCTCCCTGCTGATGCTAAAGTTAGTTTTGCAGACACTTCAGCAATCTTTCTGTCAATGGCCTCTCACAAGAGAATCCAAGAATTTCAGAGATTTCCAAGGGTTCAAAAAAAACCAAAAAAGAGAGAAAGAAAGAAGGAAAAAGCAAAGATGGTATCTTTACAGTGTCATATCAAATATGGCCGGCTCTCTACCAATTTTCTGCCATGTGCATTTTTTCTCCCTGGTTCTTCACGCCATTTCCACAGCACTGACTGCCTCCTCATTGCTCCATTGCCAATCTCTGCTTGTAATAAGACCTGTGTAATTTTCAGATTCTTGAATAGAAGAGTCTTTAGTAAGAGGAACTCTACTTTTTGGGCAACCACTTCAGTTATTTTTCCCAGGTTTTCCTGCAGCCACAAACTATGGTGGCACATGGAGTCATGCTTACAGTAGCTTTCTGTTCTCCTCTTCCCTCTCTGCTACTGTGAGGGCCTTCTGGCAGCAAGTGCAAATGGCTGGTGACAGCCTGTCCCAAAGATGGGCATATGTATTTCTTCTGGTGAGCTCTGTGTTCAGGCTGTCCTTAGAATCTGCCACATTTCCATTAAAAAAAATACTGCTCCACTGAGACACCAGGATCCAAGGACATAGAAGATTTTCAGTCTCATTTATTTTCCTTAACAATTCAATTAGCTTTCTTAAAAAAAAAAAATAAAAAAAAAATCCCCAACCTACAGAAATCAGTTCCAAATTCACAACAAGAGAAGTGTGAGGGTACATAATATGGCTTTGCACCATAAATTAGCTAGAAATTATTTGCAGAAGATTACTTGATTCAGGTTAGAATTTCAATGATGCTGTAATCAGGGGTCTGAGATTTTAATCTGGGTATCTCACTCCTTAATACAAATCATATCCCTGTCATGAGGCAGATTTTCTGCTGAACACATTGATGCTAATTAAAATATTTCCAAATAAACACGCTATTACTAACTGTTACCATCTTAAGTCAGATATTTTCAGCCTGCAGTTTATAAGGAGCAGAATGGCACTCTCATTTTCTTTCCTCAATCACCTGGTCTTAAAGTTTTTCTCACTTTTGTCCCTGTTTGTTTCATGCTTCCCTTTCAAAAAAACAATGCTTAATGCTAATTTGGAAATGTTGTTTATTATTTGTAAGTATACTGGTCCACAAGAATGTAAAAATAACATTCTAAGTAAAGGTAGGAAAAAGATATGCAGACAGAGGCTGGTATCTCTGAAACAAAGTGGAATGGTGTTTGTGCCTGATTCTGACACAAAATGTTTTAACTGATGAAGCTGCAAAGATACAGAGTGAACTGTGGTGACACAAATTAAGTGTTAATACAAGCTAAATCCATTCTGGTAATTGTCTAGACCTAACAAAGTGAGTTCTTTTCCTTGGAAACAAGAAAATTAAGTTTCTCTTTATTGTTCTTTAAACTTTGAGGGAAATATATCCAAAATTCTGCCATCCCAGTGTGACTAAACTGCTGACTAAACAAATATTTGACATGTTTTTGCATCTGCTAGCCTGTGTTAGTTTCTGAGGGCTCCCTGTCATAAGTGCTGGAGAACAGGTCTAAATCAACAGAGAACAGGATTCCTGTCTGCTTAAATTAGCAATATTCAGTTTATGCCTTCAGTCCTGCTCCTCTTCTGCCTGAGGCTGGTTTCTATATCCTTCCCACTCTTGGAAGGATTTCCCAGGGAGGTGGAGATTGTGAATTGGATTGGAATCCACTCCATCAGAGAAGGAAACTGTACGCAGGTTTCCCTCCTTCTGCAGAAGAGCTCTGATTCTTGAGACACTGAAGACCAAGCATGTGACAAAGGCTTTCAGAACTATCAGTCAGCATTTAGTTGCCTAAATCCCACTCAAGTCCCTCTTTGAGTAAGATGCATCTTTCTCTTTGGGACTCAGTCTTTCTCTATCTCCAAGAATAGTTAACGGTGGTAGAATAAATTCCTCAGAGCCCACAAAACATTGGTTAGTGGTCATAACCTGGGATGTCCAAGGTAACTCTTAATTGAAATATGGCTCAGGGTCTGTTTTGCATCTTCTCTACTGCTTATGGTAGCAACAGCATCACCTTACATAGGGATAGTACCTAAAATGTCCTTGAAAATGTAGAATGTAACTTGGGATGAGCTATTACTATTACATTTCTCCTGAAGGCAGTGCATGGAAAAAGCCAACAGCACTTTGTGAAAGGTAGTGGTGGTCAGAAGACCTAGAGAGAAGGATGCATTGCTCACACTTCCGGCTGGGCTAGAGAAACAAGTGAAACACAAATCTACACAGGAGTCTGCTTTAATCCATCACTCTATTTTATGAAGCATCACACAGCATTTTCACCAATTAGCATTTGATAGCAGTTTAAGTAAGGGCCACAGGGTAATTTAAGGAAAAAGCCAACAACCTATTTCATAGTCACTGAGTCCTCATTTGGCAGCAGTGCTCTTGGAGGGCTTGGGTAGTACCCAGCAGCTGCTGAACTATTTGAGGAAAATCGTGTAAATCTATAATCCAGTGGTAAATCTGCAAGAAAGAAACATACCACATCTGATTAGCAACACAGCCTGTATCACATAAAAAATAAGCCTGTGGTGAATAGCAGTACTTCTTAAAACCTTGAGCTGTTTGCTCACCAGCATCAGAATTCAATCAGATTGCATGATTACACATTTATTTGACATCTTCAGCTGTTCACAGGATTGACTTCCAGAGTTTATTCAACTGCGGTAAAGGATATTCGGTTCCTTGATTGCTGAAATAATGCTAGTCAGAGACAATTATTTAACTAATGCTTAAATACTAATCAAAAATATTCATTAAGCCTAGACAGAGTTTTTCTCCTAGCACACCTTCAAGTTAATTCTTCAATTTGTCATCCTTCTCTTTTATCTCAGCAATTGACTCATAAAAGGGCTATGTATAAAACAAAGAATCAGTTCCTTTTTTTTTGTTTTTCATGGTTATTGAAGCAAGATTCCCCAAAGGCACCTGCTCTTAGACCTTCTTGCAGTCCAGTGTTAACAACATCATTTTGTATCAAGCATTCTTAGAAATCTGCAGTTGTAACTTAGTGTACTCATCACTTCCAGTCTGTAAAGAACACTGAATGCATTAAAATAGTTCTGAACAGTCAAAGCTTTCTTTTCTGTAGCTTTTTAAAAAGTCTTTGCTGCCAACAGTGACCTGCCCACCCTCACAGCCAGAAAACTGATACTTCCCGTGCTCACCTCGTACTTAACGTTCAAGAAACCAAATTAAAAAAACATATAAATGAAACTTTGTGCAAGAAACAATTCCTTTCCCAATAAAAGAAAAAACAACCTCCCCCAAAACAGGATTAGCTCCTTTCCAAGTTGTCTGTTTAGAACCAAAGTAAAACCAAAATAAAAGCTATTATTCAGTTCATCTTTACAGTAAGTTATTACTTGCAACTTTTTTTTTTTAATTTGGAGTAAATCTGGTGAGGTGACATCCTGTCACTACATGCTGCAATTTTTTTTTCCCCCCACTCAGCAGCTTTTATGAAACAGAAAACCACAATTTTAGTAGTTTCAGCACAAACAACAGGAAATCCAGTTCTGTCTCACAAGCAATTTGCAGGCAAGGCACCAGGACAGATCCAGGTCTGCCACTTGAAACCCATATTAAACATAATACAGCAAGCAAATGAGTTCTTAGATCAAGCTGAAAAATTAGATAGAGGCTGGAATAAAGTAGGAATAGGAGGAAAGTTAATTGGAAGAGAATTATTTAAGTGGGTGATTTTAGCTGGTCAAAGAAGTTAATTTTCTCATTTTGTCTGAGTCAGGAAAATCTCTGGAGCTTGATCTGAGCACAACAGAACAGGCAGATGTTTTCCTAGTATGCAGAAGGCCCAATGGATTTACTTACTGCTGAGTCTATTTATGACACTCAGTTTAAAACAAAGGTTTCAAAAATCACAAAATAAATTGAAAAAGAAAGCAAATCTTTCCAAATATCTTTATGAGCTAAAGAAATCAAAAGCCATACAGTTACTTTTATAAAAAGCCTTTTACTAGCTTTATTGTCTAGCAGTCTGAAGTCTCCCCAGAGAAGTTTAATCAGAGGAGCACAAATGGGGCACACTTGCTACAGAGTTGCTTATTGCAGAGGAAAAGAACCAGCTGGATCAAAATGGGAATTTCATTGATATTTCCTGGTAAACTAGCTTTACATAATCAGCTTAAACACCCAAACCATTCTATATACAATGCAAAAGGCTCCAAAAGAGAATAATCACATTTTTATGCATTCACGCCCCAATTTATCAATTTAATTATTGCTTTTGTCTCAGCAAGCTGACTTTGGAAGATGACTAGAAAATATCCAATATCCATTTTGCAAAAGCATGAAAAAAAAAAGATACACTATTTGATAATAAAGCCAGTCTCAGGTAGAAAACAATAGTTGGTTACTTCCAAGTTGTTATTTTCCTAGTTTTTTTTCCCCAGTAAATACTTCAGGGTTTGCTATCATGCATGCTCACAGCTGCTGCTGTGGTGGTAGACCTTTGCATTTTGGCACCCAATTTCTCACCTAACCCTGATGGACAGTCATAAATTAGGCAGGCAGCAGATATGTGGTCCTCTCTGAGCTATCATTTGACAGCAAGGCTCTAATGAGTCCTAACCCACATTAATAATGAATTCACAAGAAAACTCATCCAATATTGCCCCTATCCAAACAAACTAGAGCAAACCAAACAGCCTGAGACTGCAAGAATGATCTGGCTGATTCTACCCAATTGCTTGAGAATTACAGTCCCAGAAGTTTTCTATCATTCTTAGGTAATTCCACCCAGAATAATTTTTTTTTTTTTACCCAAGACAAATAGGATGCTCACTTTGAGAGCCAAAGACTCCTAGAAATCAGATATGGAGGGTCCCAAGAGGGTCCCAGAGGAGTATAGAGGGTCCTAGATCTGCAGAAATGCCCATTATTAGGTGTACTTGCCCTGAATTCCTGTCCTGCTCCTTTCTTTGCTCCCACACAAGCCTGAGTGCAAATGAGTGATGAAAACTGGTTTCATGGTGCCCTCTCAGTGTATTAGCATTTCCCAAAGACTTGGGCAACCCTCACAGGTTATGTGCCTTCGCCTGAGCTCAGAAGAGCTCCTGCCCTGCCCTACCTCCCTTACAGGAGTCCAGCAGCCCTGGTGTGAACAAAACAGCAATGACGATATTTGAACAGTAACTACTGTCAGTTACAGTGTTCCAGTTATCCAGATCCAGGTATTGACATTAATTACAACATCGTGTTCTGATATTGTTGTATACCCCTAGCTGTGCATGTACTTAGGAGTTATGGACGTATTTCTGTCAGAGTTACAAAGCTGACAACATCTCAGTATCTTGTGTTGTGCATTTCATGTTGGCCAGCTAAATAAATGCCACAAGCTTTTATCAGAGGAAGACTTGGAGTTCCACCCACAAGTAAGGAACAGAAACCACAAGAAGAAGGGAAAATGTAATATTCTCAATGAGTGATCAGGAAAATATTTGAGTAACTGAATGGAAGACAGTTTTAATTTAATCCAGACACAGGCCTGCTTGATAAACTTACTACTGTAATGTTTTTAAATTGCATTGAACAAACCAGTACATTAAACAAATAAAATCTTAACTAAGCACTTTAGATGGATGGCATTGTTTTTCAATTAAAAGCACAGTCCAAGACTGAAACAGATTTCTCCCAAAATATGCAGCAGAAATGTCAGGAATCATTTTTCAGTATTGACCAACAAAAGCAAAGCCAACATTTTTTCATCATGACACCACAGCAGCATCCCTGTGATGAGTGAGAAGCTCTACAGAAAGCAGAACTCTCCCTCTACCCTGAGGTCTGCTCCCTGCCAGTGAGCAGGGCTGGTGCCAGATGCTGCAGAAGCCTCCTAGTAAACAGCAGGGTTGTGTTCTTAAGTGAATCCAAATATATCCTCCTGATTATCACCAAGAAAAGGCACAAGGGAGAGAACTAAAACCTTATTAGTGATATCCAAGTTTGAAAAATATCTTTAAACTGCT
This sequence comes from Pardalotus punctatus, assembly GCA_013400915.1. Taxonomy (NCBI): domain Eukaryota; kingdom Metazoa; phylum Chordata; class Aves; order Passeriformes; family Pardalotidae; genus Pardalotus; species Pardalotus punctatus. Next base: position 151,872 of record VZTX01028795.1, on the reverse strand, counting down.
TAATTGTGGCAAATTTCAGAAAATAGAGAGCTCTATTTCACATCTCATCACCCAGATGATGTAACTATAGGGGAAGAGGGCAAACCATCTAGTATAAATTCTTTTGCTTTTACAGGGTTTTCCACAATTTACACTGGCTTAGAAGCTTTATCATAAATCTTTCATTGTATTTCAAAGATGCTGTTTAAAGAAAATATTAATTTCTTAATGATAACAACTTTTAATAATTATTTCCTAACAGTGGAGTAAGCACAATTGCTGCAGGAGAGCTCACCAGTTTGGCTGTGCCTTTGAGGGGCCTGACTTGCCAGTCTGTGGGTAACCTGTAATAGGTGTTGCTTTTTCTTAAATACTAAATGTTTTTATCTCCCCACCCATCTCTATTTTGTAACAGTCAAAGCAGCACTTGCACTAAAAGCTCAGGATATGAGAGAGCATACGAGAGGCAAAAAGAAACAAAACCCAAGGTCACAAGTAGATTTATCTGATAGCAGTTATTTTTAGAAAAACTTCTAAGGCCGATTTTCCTTAACAGGTCAGATGTTTGCTGTACTAAAGCAAAGCTCCCAAAAGAGTGAAGTCAGCACAAGGAGAGCATTCTTTCTGTCAATTACATGAAAGTCATTGCTGCTGTCTGAATAATCCATGACTCAAAAGCTGGAGAAGGGGAGAGTATCTGTGTGGTGTTGTGTGGGAAAGGGGGGCTCCTCAGTATGGGTATGCTCCATAGGGGAAAGCTCCTGAGTTTGGATGTAGTTGGTGATATGAACCAGTGCAGTTTGCTCCTGGGCATGCAGGAATAAAGACCAAAACTGATCTCAGTAAAAGTGCAGGTTTGCTGCTTTAATTGCACTTAGACAAGAGCTTTTGCCAGCACAGGTGTGTTGGTTGGAGATCATGCCTGTGGCACTGCCAGCAGACGTTTGTGGTGTGAGCTTGGCCTGAGCAGGAGATTCAGGGCCACTGGGGTTTGTCACTGGCTACTCTTCTGTGGTATCTAGCACAGAAAACACTGGAGAAAACCCAAGTGGCAAACTGCAGGGATATGTGCAGCAGCAGCTTCACTGGCAGAGTTTTGCAGAGGGATGAGTGTCTGGGGGATGGAATGACTGTCCCATCACGGCTGCTGTGATTGCTCGTGGCATGCAGTTTCACTGCAATTATCTTGGGAATAGCAATTCACATTACTTTGGGTCTACCCTATGGCCAAGGGACTGCTGACGCCTTCATGAACAAAACAGTTGTGCACAAGGCACGCACTAACTCGCAGCTGAGCCTGGTAAGAATCTGCAGTGAAGGAAAGCCTTAGAAATTCCTTTGCTGTTTTGGGTTTATATGAGAAAACGCATTATTCGTGAGGGAAATTTCTCTCATTTTTTTGTTTGCTTTAAATAGTGGCTTTTGAAGATCTTGTAAGAAAAGAGCCCTGTGTGGTTCTTTGCTTGATCTGGAATTGATCAAAAGAAAATATTAGACTATAATATTTTAAAATATCTAGATGAAGACTTAATCTAAAAAAAAAAAAAATCTTAAGAGAATGCCAAGATCCTCCTAGAAGGTGTTAGTCTTTCAGTGATCTGTTAATTAATTTCTGTGTGAATGACTCATTCTGGATCTTAGGGCAGGAGGAAGGGCTTCTGAGGTAGGTTGAAGAAGTTAGCCTGGAAAGAAGAAATTGAGCTGACATGCATTTCTGATTGATAAAAAACCCCAGGAGTTGCATTTTGAGACTGTGAAGGAGCTATATTAAGGCAAATGCAGAGATGATACACCCCTTTACTTTCATTTTGAGGTCAACTCACCAAGATCAACCTTCCTCTCCCAACTTGGGTTAATGTCATCATGTCCCCCCTCTGTTGTAAAACAAATTTTTTCTTTCCCTTTTCCTGATTTTTTTCTCTGGATGAGTGACAAACATTGTTTACCTTCAACTAAAAATCCACACACAGACACATGAAGACAAGGCCTACATTGTTTTTTGTTCATGTGTGACCATCTTATCCAGAGGGAATATGTTAGGCACCAATCCAGAGTACATAAATGCTTCCAGCAACTTTTTTTTGTATGTGTGAGTTTGCAGGTTATATAAAATTTCAACCTGGTCAAACAAGTACTTTCAATACTTGGTGTTTTACCTATTTTCACTATTTTTTCACACTCTAAAATTATCAACACTTTGTATTACAACCAGGATTTTTAAAGTGTCAGTCTAAACCCACTCCACAAGCCCGCGATCCAGTCAAAACCCAATTATAGCTTTAATTACAGCCTGCAAAAGAAATTATGCTGCCTGAGTTGAAGGATAACTTTAAAGCAGAAATGACTGAGTGGTTCGCCCTTTCTTAATGAGTTGCTCATGAGTTCTCCCTTTAATCTTTTCAAGGTGGCTGTACTTCGACATCTCATGGAGCAAAATAACGATGGCAGGAACATTTCTGTCAGCTATTGGCTAGGAAGTAATCTTTTGGGTTCTGCATGATTTAACATGGTCTTCAGGGGCACAAATCAATACACCTTTCTGGAGGAGGAAAGAAAGGCTGAACAAACTGTAATACACTGAATACTGTCCTTTCTACACAGAAAATTACTATCAAGCAGTCAAATCCTGTGGTAAAGATGAGGTTTCAGACCATTAGGGAATTAATCAGGTCCTGAAGACTTTTTGTAAGATAGTTCTGATTTATTGAACAGTAATTTGTTATGGTTAAAATGCTATTTATTGTCAGTTTCAGCTGTATATTTTAGCTGAAAAAATAGATGCATTATATTTGTTGGTTGTGTTGGGCATGTTTTTCTTTTTTTTTTCTTAAAAGAAGAACATTGAAATTAGTTTACTGGAACAGATGAATCAGATTTACATTATCTGATGCTTTTCAAGTGACAGATCAAGATACTGTTCATACATACAGAACACATATCTTCTCTCTAGCCAGTTATCTTTGTTATCTGTTTCTTCCTTGCATGAAGCCTCAGGACCAGAAAACCTCAGAAACGTTGCTGTTGTGTATGTACACCAATTTTTCACCAGGCATAAGAATACTTTTTTTGCATAAAAGGTTTAATTATAAAAATGACCTCTTTGGCCTTGTAGTAGCAACAAATTCCCAAAGCAGTTAAAATCCTCAAAGCGTTTTGATAAACTTAGTCTTTAGATGTTATTGTATAGATACATTCTTACACTGAAGATGGCAAGCAAAAGCAAAGTTGTAAGATAAGGCATTAAATATAAAAGCTTACTGCTAACTAGCAGTGCATAATATAGATAGTTCTATGTGCTTAAGGAAATTATATATGATTGTATTATTGAAAAAAGAGCACAATTATCAGTCTGGTTACAGCAAGAACTAATTTAATTTTAAAAGGAGCTGGATTTGACTTTAAGTGCATCATGTCAATGAAAAAACATAGAACTAATGTGCTAAAACATGAAGGATTTTGTTCGTGTTTCACTTCAGCAATAATTACGAATGATGCTGTTCAGGATATAGAAACCAGTATATGGCTACATGCTTAGTGTAATTCATGTCTTGCATTGTAATAACTGATTCCTACTGGGCATTCACCTTTAATATACATGTGGATGATGGTGTGTGAAGTTTGCAATTTGTCGTTGAACTCTGCTGGGCAGAACCGTGTATCTGCAACCTGCCCATTGCCAGTTCTGGAGCCCCAGCCACGGCTGCCTTGAGCTTTCCATTGTGCAGATAATTTGCAGCTCTAAGCAGAAACATGAACTTCTTTGTCATGGTTCAGTGGCAATTTTATCATTATATTTATACAGTAAGCAGGCTGACGACTCAAACTCCCGCAGAAAGTGGCAGGGTACAGATCTGTAGGCATCTTTAAAGAGACAGCTTTGGTAAATTATAATGGAGATTTTTCTCCTGTTCTGGCTATACTGAAATAACAAAAAGGCATGAAGAAAAACTTATGCAGCCATATGGGCAAACCCCGATAAGATTTCATATTACACACAAGATTTAAAAAAAGCATTATTCTCATGCATGACACAAGCTTGGTTATCAAATCCCAAAAGTGTGAAATGAACTCTGTCTCCATAAAACATTTACATTTGCAGTAATTCTTCTCTGAAATGAAGCTCTCTTGAGCTGCTCAATCCCCTATTCTTGCTTGTAGTAGTTTTTAATCTGATGACTAACTTCTCCATTTAGAGGTTATGAGACAAGTTCAGGACATTAGGTTAACAATCATGAAATTAGAAAAAAAGTTTTTTATGTTCCCCTTATTATGATTTAGAGCCCACTTTCTCAACCTTTTCTTTGCAATGAAGAACAAAAAAACTTACCAAAATTCCCCTCTGAGCTCTAAAATTCCTCATGGAATTTTGTGAAGTGTGACTTTTATAAAAATACCAAATGTAATGAGATGGAAAGGAAAAGCATTAGCTAGACGTATGCATATCATATTTTGGGCTCAAAGAACTGTCAAACAAAAAAAACATCTGAAATGGTATTTTAAATAATTGAAATTATTGTTGGAATACCTATGTTAAGCAGGAAATACAATTATTTACATGGGGATCTGGAAATTTGATCACACGGTCACAGAGTAGCGGTTGCTGCCCTTGAAGGTAAAGTTCAGATTATTCAGGTAGGAAAGATAAAGAGTAATCCTCCTCTCCTTGGCTCGTACCTAACTTTCTGAAGGGGACAAGGATGTCCTAGAAACTGTGGTTTATGCAAAACTCCATTTTTCAGAGAGACCCCTACACCTTTTAATTTCCATGTGGGAGCTCTAAAGTAACATTCCCACAGTAATGGATCGTGGCTTGGAAAATCTGTTTCATTATATCATTGTGCTTTAAAATGGTCAAAATCTGCAAGGGAGCTGTAAATGAGGAGAGACTCAATGGCAGAAAAGTGGAGAAACAGATGGATTTGTGAGTGAGGCATGTAGAATAGGAGTAGGGACATTGGCTTCTACTATTTTATTAACCATGTAGTGTCAGTATAACCTATATCTGATTTCCACTCTAAACTGAGGAAACTACACAGAAGGTATTGAAGAAGGTCTCCCTGGGCCATTCTAGCAATAAATGAAATATAATTTTTCAAGCACAAGAAAAACACCAGTTTCTCTTCAGGGACTCTCAGGGAAGTTTAGATGACGAACTGTGCAATCATCTGCAATTCCAGTAATATTGTCCTTGTCAGAGGTGAGATTAAAGTTCAAAACTTCTAATGCATCTTTGAACTCTTTGGAAAAAAACTCCAACAGAAGCATTCCCTGTGAAATCCTTTTCCTCCAATGCTCTTTGGTAACTATCAGATCATTCCCTTTAGTTTAATGTATAAATTCTTCAGGTGAAACTATCAGAAGGCACCTGCACCAAACTTAGAACATGCTGGTGAAAAAAGAGAACTGTCAGAGTTATTTCTGTGCCAACTTCTCAATTCAGCTCTACAGCTTATTTTCAATTTTTAATATTTCCTCAATTTAAAAAAAGGAGAAACAGACTTGAAGGGGTTTTATTACCCAAAGTTAATTTCTGATAATGGTCTGAAAAGAATTCTCATATGAATTTTGATGAAAACTGTGTTATATTTGTAAAACATTGCTAGTATTGAGTAACATTGAATAGCTTTCGGAATAATCTTTTTCAATTAGTCTTGAGAAATAAACCATGCTGTTCTTTATGCACACATACTCATTGCATCCAAATGACAAGAATCAATCTTAAAGTCAGCAGTGCAACAATCCTCTGCATTTCACCAAATATTTTTGCAGATCACAAGCTGCTGGGATACTGACTTGTACATGGCACTTACTACTGCTCATGTAGGCATACAAAAGCCAGGTCAGACATTGTTGACAGAGAAGTCCTTGTCAACCCCCAGCTCACAGGAGGCTGCAAGGCACCTCTAGTGAGGTGGCAGCTTGTTTGGCTGGCTCAGGCTGAGCCAGGTGCTGCCAAGGCTGAGCCAGCCAGGGTTGAGCTGCCACAGTCAGCACAGCGCTGGCTGGGAGCTGGGTTCATGTGGTCAGCATGGTGGTGGCCTGGATGAATGCTTGGGCTCAGCGGATCTTGAAGAAAGGCCTGCGTTTTTGCAGCTTGGCAGTGGAAAGTCCTCTGCTGGTAATTAAAGCAGATGAATAGGAGCTGGAGCGCATCAAACTCGCATAACCCATTTCAATCTCTTCAAGCTGGTTATTCCCAAATAGCTGCAGCTAAGCTATGACTTACAGCTGCAGCCAAAAACTTCAGGGCTTGGCAAAGCAGGGGTTCTCACAGCTTGCTGTGACAGGAGTCAGACAAGGTATTCAAGAGGAGTCAGGAATTCCTCAACATCCATAATAATGAACATCTGCTCTTCTGCGCAAACAAACAAGAAATACTGCTCTCTGTAAGAAAGCGGAGATGTTCTCGTACCTTCACCTTTGAGTCTGCTGTCAGGCACACAGCTGCAGGTTTAAAACATTATTTCTCCCCTGTCCTTTAGCACTGAGGTTTAACTTTCCCAGACATGAGCTCTTGCCCTAGCACTGGCTCATTACAGCAAGGGACTAACGGAGAAATAGGCTTTGCAAGAGCTCCACTGCTGATGACAGGCAGCTATTCTACCCAGTAACTGCCCAGATTTGCCTTTCTGGTTCTCACCCTTTCGTCTGTAGCTGGAAAGTTGGTGGTACAGTTGTGGCTGAGAGCCCTTGCTAGTCCTGTAAACTGATCTGGGGGAAAGCTGGCTGGAGGCAGAGTTTCAGACTGTGGCTGACCAATGTGTTTTTTCTTGGCCAACACTTTCAAAGCAAGCCACAGTATGACTCTGGAAATGGTATTAGATGGGAGTTTTACAGAAGTTATCTTTCTGTTGGCATTTTCCCTTGATATATTTGGGCTTTGTGCTTTTAGGCTGAAACAGACTGCAAAATGGCAAATATCAGAAGCATAAGTAAATTGTGGCATGCTATGATTGTTCTGTTTTGAGATATACTTACAGTGTAAGTACACATAAAAAACATGGTTAAAAGAAAATGTCTATTGTGTCCTGCTGTAGAAGCCACTGCTGGGCAAGCCTGAAAAGCTCTCTTGCAACAAACATTTTATTCCTTGGTCTTACGCATTAAGCAGGCAACAGATGCTAAATAGAGGGATTAGTAAAGTAAATGCTTGCTGTCTTCTTTATTAATTTAATAATTTATTTATTCTTTTAGGTATGGGTATTGACAAAGTTCAGTAATGCGAAGTTATAGATTGAGCACATAATAGACAGAAGGTCTTCACCACCACTTTGTAATCCACTGGTATGTGCTGCAGTTTCAGAGTTAGAGTGAGCAGATTGGGGAAGTGTAACAAGCCAGATCAGTGAGAAACATATTTTTAAGTATAACACCCCCAAGTAATCTTGCACGCTGTTTGTTTCGAATGTAACTCACCACTGAAAGCAGAAACAGCAAAACACAGCGGGGAAGTCCAGACCAAGTTCAGGAACTAATCTACAATCTGCTAAATGTTGCTCCCTATTTCTAACAAAGAATCAATTAAATATCTAATATTTGCAGAGACAAACAAAACCCCTGGTTTATCAGACAACAGTTAAAAGCACAAACATTGAAGTAATCAATGACCACTAGTGCTAAGCTAGTGGCATCATATGAACAGAGTATTTTGAATACATTTTAGATACATGTAACCTCAAAACCAGATCTACAGCACTACAAATGTACTATGAATACTACATGCTCATTAGGAAAAAAAAAAGTCACCTTCCTTACCTGCTATTGCTTCCAGACTAGGGATTGCAATAGTGCTGTAAGTGCTAATACATTTACAGGACCACGTGTGAACAAAGGTCTCCTCTGCATTTTCCAGGCCTGGCACTCTGTCCATGAAGAAAGAGCCCCACTGTTTAGATACAAAGTAAGGAACTTTGAGCTGATCTCCCTGAAAGAAAAATAAATAAATATGTAAACCTAGGAAGAAAAAAAAAAAGCACCAAAAAAAGTTTATTTATCCACAAGCATTAGTTGAAGGTACTCTAGTGTTTATCTGATTGTCTGGGAAGCCTATATTGTATCTCAGAAGCAATGTGACTTTAAAATATAAACACAATAACAATCTTCTTCTCATAAGTCCCCAAGCTCTTGTTTATGCAATTTATGGATTCCCTAGAACATAAAAGGTTAACTTTAAACATTTTTTAACCCCTTCAAGAAAACCCATTTTATTTTCCCTATTTTTCTGTTTTTGATAGTGTGAATTTCTTTCTGCCCTTCTCTGCTGGAGAGGCTGGGCAGATGCAGCACAGGCTGTAACACAGCTGGGACCCCCTCCTGGGGGAAAAGGAGCTTCCTGATGCTGAGTGGAGTAACTGCAAGGAATGCATCATGCCACCTGTGTTATCTGTTTCTGAGCTGAGGAATGAGTGAAAACAGCCACAGAATCTATGGAGAGACATTCAGTTGCCTAGCAAATTGTGGAAAATTATTTTTTTATGTATGTTTTCAGATAACATCTAGACTAATTATGTTTTAAAGAAAGCATTAAAGCAGCATTGGGAAAACTGATTTTTTTACCAGTTCATCTTGAAACCTGCTATATACTGAAAAAAATGCCATGACACATCTACAGAAAGATGAAAAAATGGGAAACAAAACTACACTATAGAAAATCTAGTAAAGTCATTTGTGCGCAAAGTAACTTCTCAGACCTGCAGAGCACAGATGCTGTAGCATGTGCTTCCAGGTTTGTGAACTTTTGTACTTTATTGTCCATTTAATCCCTCCCCTAGTAGTTTTGAGAACCTGATGGAATCATGTGTCTTTATGACAACGGCCTGTATCTTTTGATCACAAGGAAGCTGTAAACACAGAGCCACTCTTTCCAGGAGTCTGCACTACAGTTTTTCCTCTGAATATAGCTGGGGGGGAAGAAGTACTGATTTAAACAAATGTAGATATTAATATTTGTCTACTGATGTAAATAAGTTGGAAAAAAACCTCCTATCTTTTGTTTCAAAATAAGCATTTAACTGAAATCCTGGGCTTTTTTTGTGTTTGTTTTTTTTTCCCCTTACACAAAGGGACAGCATCTTAATGTATTTTTTTTTCCCCACCAAGTCTTATCTTTCCATGCAAATCCCAGGACTTTACATCACTTATAATTAAATGTAGAAGCTCTGATGAATTAAAATCTGTTTGCCAGCTGGATGACACATGCAGAAAAATCTTAAAGCTGTTACAGCTGTTCAGGTGATTAATCAAAACAACAACCTCAATACTGGCCCACATAAGCATTTGCACAAAAGACAGGGCCCTGTTCACTGACAAGAGTGAAAATGTGAGGGTTCTGCTTTCTGAAATGGATGGTCAGTTCAGTAGTCAATTAAAAATGCAACCTGAGGAAATGAACTGACTTTTCCAGAAGTTTAATCCTACAGTGGTAATTTCTTCCTTATTAAGGAGGAGGGAGTTACATTTTGAATTTACAACCCAAGCCCCTGGTAAAATCAAACCCATTTAGACAAGAGACTTGTCATCAAGTCACCTGGTAGAGAGCTCCCATCATTTTGCTACTGGCTTATCTTTACATGACAGGGCAGGTCTGGTGGGCTAAATCTTGGCTTCAAATCTGGAAAGAGCAGTCAAAACTTTGACCACATCCTTAGAAAACATCGGACATCGCTCCCCCTTCCATCCCTAACTGATGCCTAGAAGATGTCCTTATCTCACCTGCAGCACACATCACAGCTTGCAGTGAAGGACAGACCACATACCATGGATCTGTACATCTGTGAAAGGAGGCAAAAATCTCCTCTTACTGTGGCTACTCACATGCCCTGAGGCACATATCCAGCAGTGGGGCTGAGGAGCTCTGAAAGATGCACCTGCCACTCCTGCAGTCCCCATCCACAGAATTTGCTCTCACAGCAGGACACTGGATCCTGTAAAGTGCTGAGAAATCCCTCTTTCTCGTGCAAATCCCCCAAGCATATGGGTTTGCTCTCAGGCATATTGATCAGACAGCAGCAGGTCAGATGTTGATTGTGTCAGTTGATGGCACAAAGCCTCAAAGAAAACATCTATACTTCAGGAAAATAGGGATGGTACCAGGAATCCCCAGGTTCCAGGGCTTTCCACAAAGTCAAAACACCTGCAATACCTACTATCACCTTTGCTTTGCTAACTGCAGATAAACAGGGCCTGTTAACAGAGCAGACAGACTGTTCATAGGACCCTTGGGCAACTGATTTGTCAGTTTACAAATGACCTTTCTAAAATACAAATTAGCAGGAAGCTGAGCTCTGAAGTTTTTCTACATTTGGTAAAGAGATGAAAGAAAGAAAGATGTGAAGGAGACAGGAAAGAAAGATCAAGCTGTTAGTATTTTTAAAGGCTTAAAGCAGGCTTAAAGCAGACTTAAAATAAAAGGAACTGCACTTCAGGGTATTGCCCTAAAGAGTATTACTTTAACTCACCAGGCTTCACAACAGCCCATCAGGCAGGTCCTGAAAGTAGTGTTAGATTTGTGTCAAAGATAAACAGGAATACAGACAAACAGAGCCAAAAGGCACAAAGTAAATAGCCTTGTCTATGGTCACACCAAGGGAGTAAATGGAAAGTCAGTGGGATGACAGCCCTGACCTCTACAACCAACCAGTCACTAGGCAATATTGTAAAAATTAAGTTTTCCCCTCTAAATACAAAAATATTGACTATATCCACCAATAAATTCTTTGTTTTCTGCTCCATTCATTCATATAACCTAAGGTTTTTACACACTGACAGCTCCTCTGTAATAATTTCCCTTGAAATCCTGGGACAAATTCCAGCTTTCCTTTCAGTTTTCATTGATGGAACTGATCACACATTTAAAGAACAGAATGCAAAACCAAAGCCTCCAGCCAAGCAAAGAAACTCCCAATTCTGGGAGGGGGGGAAATCTTGGTTCAACACAATGCTTCGTATTTTTATTCACCCTGCATGCTGCAATTTACTTAGGAGCCAAGTAACTGCATAAGTAGTTTTTAGTTTGCTATTCTCTTGCTTATTTGGTTATGACTCATGTACTTGAAAGAACTGCAGTTGTTACCATAATTTCACAGTTATGTGTATCTGGCTTATATCATGCATTTAATTGAAGGGAAAAGACAAAAATTGCAAATAAAAATGGAAATTACAAGTCTCCCACTATGTGTGTGAGGACGTTGTTTTCTTCCCCTCTCTGTTAGTGATGAAACACCAGTCAAACAACTAAAACCAGATTTTTGTAATTTCTTTCTGAAAGATGCAATTGCCAATTAAAGTAATACTATATTTCTTTAATAGTATTTTGCAAAGAGTGATAGAAGTGAGGATTGCATCATGTATGAAGTTTTCAATCCCTCTGTGCACACACAGCATGGCATGGAAAATCTACAGTAGCAGTGTATTTTTTTATTACCAATGAATATTAAGGCTGATTAACCAGATGAAATCTAATCGGTTTGTGACTAATTTTCCAAAAACACCTGACTTTGTACAATCCTTTGAATTGGCTTTTCTCCCTTCTTAACCAAAGGGTTAATGAGAGAAATTGCTTGGGGGAATGAAAATAAAACTCCCATAGGCTTGTAAAGGGAGTCCCTTTGAACTAGTCCTGTTAAGTTAGTGGTGTCCAGTCAACTGCAGAGATATGGATGTGACCTGTGCTTCAGACTCCAGTGAGCAGCATGGTAATGAAATAATACCACTGACCTGCCATGGCCCCCCTGGTTCAGGTTCCTTTAATCAACGCAATTCATTTCTCCCTTTCTTGCTCGCTGTCACTGGTAGCGGATGTGAGCGGAACAGGGGTTGTGTGTGGTAGGAGTGGTGTCTCCCCGAGATACTGCAATCTCTTATCAACAATACTACAGTGTCAGTGAAATGTCAAGTACCTGTCTAAAAGTCTCAATTTGCTGCTTGACAACTGCTGCGATAGAGAAGATGGATCTTGTGAGCAGTGGAGCAGCAGTGCTGCAACAAGGGAAAACCAAATTGTCCTCGTGGGCTTGGAAACACATCGCTCCATTAGTCTTTTTTTGTACTTCCAGGAAAAGAACCACTTTCTGTCTCTCTGTTTAAAAATGTGTGCTTCAAAAGCACATATGGAACATGCTTAGGAAACCATGCTGAACAAATCACCCAAACCTTGTAGAGATGTAAGTTTTACACAGCAATGCAGCAGAATCTCCAGTTAGAGAATGAACAAATTTATGGAGGAAAATCAGTTGTTTTTAAAACATTAATTACTTAAATCAAATAGTATTAACCTCTGAAGTGCTACTTGGTCTTCTTCCCCTGCCTCCCCTTCCTACTAAGAAACATATAATACTGAGATTGATTTTTTTGTCTTCATTTTTGTTTTTCTACAACCCAGGAAAAAGCCTAAATATTAATGATTACATTTCCTTATCTCAGTGACTGAAATGTCCTTCTGACCTTAGTTTAGAAATCAGGATAGTGGAGGAAAATATGAGCTATATCTATTAAAAAAATAAAGAAATATATATCACATCTATCTTGTTTTAGTCCCATTGAAGATATCCTTTTCTCCATTAAAATCAGGAGCTTTTACAATACTTAGATGAAAAACATACCTAGTATAAAAGCAACCTCCAAATCTTTTCTATTGGTTAACTTTTAATCACAAAGGGTAATTATTTTAAAAGAAAAATAAAGTTTAGTGCTTTACAAAGCGAACTGTAAAAAGCATATATATCTCTCTGCAATTAGAAGAAAATGACCTATTTATTTAGTAGCGTATGAAATGAAGAAACACTCCAAATGGAGAGTGAAGCTGCACTATAGTTCTTACTTACATGGGACCTGCTGGAGGTACAACACTGCCTCATCATCCATCTCAGTGCTGTTCCCTATCTACTTTGCTCTTTGGCAGCAGAGGGAAGGAGAAACCACAGTAACTTCCACCTTCTGTGGGAGAATTAAAGGGTGGCAGTAGTGCTAAGGCCCTGCATCTCAACTGTGATCAACTTGAAAATCACATTATTTGTCTGAGGTAACCATCATTAAGTCTGCACTGGGCCAGAGTTTGAAGCAGTCCCTCTTATGTGAGCACAGCTGTTGCCAAAATAAACAACCTATGAGGGAAGCAGCATATTAAAACTCCTTTGTATATAAGGAATGCACAAACAAACTGTTTCACAGAGAAAGAAAGCAGCCTTTAAAACAATATAACAAAAATTCCTCCGTGTTTACAGCTGGCCACAACACACATGGAAATGTCATGAACTCAGCAGAGTTCAGGTGTTGGACTTGTGATAAGTGGGCATGAAATCTCTCCTTGTGGGATGGAGGGCAGGATCATGTTACTAGAAAGGGTCTTGCTAAGGAAGAGCACATACGGCTCTGAGATCCGTGGCTTAGCTCCAGGCAGAGGTGCTGTGTCACCTACACTTTTCTGAGCTGGGACAGAATGGCATCCTCCTGGTAGGACAAGGAGGACATGTCTGTGGGGGATGCTGATGCTGCCAGCACCCCGGTCAATAAGCACCTTCATTCTTAGTGCAGGTGACATGAGGCTTTTTTGTAATTTACCTTCTTCTGTTCCAGGAATCATCAGCAAGGAAGCCTTACCTCATATTTTCCTTTCTTCTCCGAGGGCTCAGATTCAGCCTTCGCAGGCACTGTACCTTTGTCCCCTAAAAGCTCCTCTAAGATGAATACAGTTTCCCAGTTGCTATAGTGACGAGCTGGGAAAATATCTGAGTGCATACTGTCACCAAAATAAACAACCTACAAGGGAAGAAGCAAATTAGAAGTTCATTGTATATGAGGAAAACACAACCAAACTGTTACACACAGAGAGAGAAAAAGAGCCTTAAAACAACCTAATAAAAATTTCTCCATGTTTATACTTGGTCATGACATGCAGAGATCTTATTAATGTCAAGTTTGGGCTTTTATCGTCAACCAGCTCCATAAGGGAAAGGCCGGCCCCACACATCCTCCTTGCTCTTGCCCTCCAGGGGCATTGGAAAGGGATGCCTGACTAGGACCAGCAGAAGGAAGTGTGAGTTTTTTGACTGACAGAAATAGCCTGATGGGAAGCAGTGGAAAGACTACCAAGAAAATACACTGAACTGGAACAAGTTTTAGACTACACTGGAAACAAAAGAGAACATGAAGCACTTCTCAGTGACTCAGAACTCTTCTGTGTCCAGGGAGGGGTTTATTCACTATGAAAAGTGTTGTCACACTGTCTTCAGTGACATTTTCACCTATGCAGATCTGTACTGGATAGGTGATGGCACTGGATGGCACTGATGCCATCTTTAAATCTGTTTGGAGATTTCCTGATTACAACCTGATTCTTCCCAAAGCTGCTGAAATGCTTAACCATGCATACAGAATAGAACATCTAGAAAGCTTACATATTCTACTGATAAGAAGACAAATATGCTATTTCCAATTCTGGGCTGCAGGTTGTTGGACAGCAGCAAGCGTAACCACAACAGAAGTTTGTGACCAATCACATCAACAACTTTAATGAAAGTTTTTCTGGTGAATTCTTGACTGAAACAGGGTATTTTCAGAAAGATTTACTCTCACTTGTAACATACCTTGGGATCCAACTTGCCAGTCATCTTCTTCAGTAGATCATAAAGCTGGATAGCATTACCTTGGGAATACCAACCAGGCTTGTCCAGTGACAGCAGAGCCTCCTGCTCCTCATCATTCTCTGAAATCACCAAGCAAAATTGCATGCTGTTTAGTGAGACCAGCCCATCCTCCTGCCCTTGTGACTCATGTGAGAACCTGCCTGTGCACGGCTGGTCTATTTCGACATTAAACCAGCCCAGTGGCTGGCTCAAGTTCTGGTACTGATGGTGAATTCAGTCAAGGTGTTTGGTAGCTGGGGGTAGGCAGACATTTGTGAGAAAAGAAGTAGATGAGCCTTGTCTGTACTGGCTACAGAGGACCTAAGGAATTAAAGCTTTGCCACCCAAACACTGCAGCAGTGAAGGCAAGGGGCCACAGAGACCAGACTGAGAGCTGCTACAGATGTAAGGTGAAACCGTGAGATAAAACAGACTTCAAGAGACATCATGTACCTTGCCATGCAGAAAAATGACCTACAGTTTTTAAATGCTGACATAAACCCAACAAAACAGACCGAAGTAGCTCTTAAGGGCATTCACTAGCGTTAGATGAGCACAAACAATGAGCAGTTCCAGTTATCATCCAGTTCTGAAGAAATGATGAGTGGACAATGTTGCTGCTGGTGCTGGTACAATACACATTGAGATGTATTCACTCTGGCAGTGTCAGTGAATTAGAAAAATCAGTAGAAACTGAAACTCCCATGTCATCACCAAGCTGTGCCATAGGCTTTGTCTCTGACTGGTTCCAAAGCACGGATCTGTCCCAGCGTCCATGTAACCTTGTTGATTTTTCAGATCCATGTGCTATTGACAGATGAACTCCTTTAAGCTCCTTGCTAGAGCCAAAATACTAGTCTCAGTGAACCAATAAATTACAATTTCATCAGAAATATATTAATATTAATGTCTTTTGTCTCTTGAACTTTGAAACAAAAGGTTGATTTTGTTATTTAGACTCAAACATCTTAATTTTATGCTAGAGACGGAAGAGTTAGAAACCAATACTGTACTTAGATCTGACTTAGGTATAGCATCAGTTTTTCTCCTGCTTTATAGAATTTTTCAAAATACTTAAAGTATGCTAAGAATAAGGAGAAAAGAGCAACTTTTTCTTGGTTAGAGACTGCTGAAAGCCAAAATGCAAATTTTGGAGAATGGTGAAATGCTAAGACAGCTTTATGTCTAAGAGCACTGAAGATGTACATGGTGCAATAGATTGGCCTTTGGAAGAAATTAAAAAAGAAGTAAAAAGAGGGAAATGGGTATGTGGACAGAGGAACGGAACCATTCTTTAATATTATGCATCTACGAATTTGAAGAAACAGAGACAAAACAATTCTATTTTAAGGGTGTTTTATAAACTAGAAGAAAACAAGGAAATTCAAAGTTGACATTAACAATTCATGTAGAACTTGTATGGAAATGTCTTTTCCTTTGTTGTTCTTCAGGAACATAATGGTAATAATAATAAATATGATAGCCTCCATTAAAAATAATCTTAATTTCCTGACTATTAAAACCTTTGTTCAAACAACTTTGAAGCAAACAGAAGTCTTCAAAACAGTAACTTTATTTTATTTTCCTTGTATTTTTAGACTTATTTGTATGGTTGGCTGAACAAATAGACACAATCTTTAAATGACATGGACATAGAAAAAGAAACTTATGAAAACAATTCTTTTGAGATGTTACAAAGTCTTTAGAAATTTGTGAAAATTTGTATAGCTATCATTGTCTCTCCATTCAGTCAATCAGGAAATTACTGAAAAAAAATTGAGCTTTTATGAGAGGCATTTTCATAACAACAACACTGCATTTGCAAACAGGAGCCGTAGGTATTATAGGAGCTTCAGGAGGCTCCAGCAAAGAGCAAAACTCTGCTTTGCTGCCTCTACGGAATGGCATGAGGGGAAGTTCTGACTGGAACAATTCACTCAAATTACAAGGCAGAAGACCCCCTGACTCTGTGAGAGCTATTACTGTCACCCCTAGCAATGGGATTAATCTCACTTAACTCAAGGCATCTGGAATTTAGGCTTCTAATTCACAGTTACAATCTGAATTAGTTGGCCAGGACCCTGTGGTAGGCAAAAGAGTTCAAGAAGCATTTTCTAGAGGTGCCAGCTCTGGAGAAGGAAAAGATTTAATTAAGTTAGAAACTTTGCTCCTAAGCAATGAAATAAAAGGAAATTAATTTCCCCTTTAGAAGAAGGCAGCAAACAGCACTGAGATATCTAATTCATTATGGGAACACTTCTATTTTGAAAGGAGCTTCAAAAACATGAGGAATTAGGAAAATACTTTAAAAATATTTGAGTTGTAGGGTTATAGGGACAACAATTCTGAATGGACAAACCTTGCCTTGAACCATCTCATATGGCTGCTTGTTCTCACATATCAAGGGAGACTGTGTCAATTTTAATACTGTAATCTGAAGTGGGAGGGAATGGATGGTGCTTCAGTTGTGATAAGTCATTAACAAGAACAGTTTCTAATTCACTTACATTTGCCCAGTGGCAAAATATAGCTAAGAAAGTAATTCTTCAGCACTGCCTCTTAAAGCTTTTTGTAGAAGTTCTGCCATGTAAAAAATTGATAGACAACAACTTAGAAACCCATCAATGATACCATTGGCTCTGGCCTTGTATCCTTCAGAGGGCAGCTACACGACAGCGCTGAAGAAATCTGCAAATTTCCTGCAAAAATGCTGCATAAATGTAATTATAGTAGATACTAATATATTTTAGATATTCCAAGCTGAACACTGGCTACACTCAGTTAAGAGGAAAACTGCTGCTGACCTTCTTTCCACTTTGCTGTTATTGATTCTTAAAAGTTCATTCAAAGGTCAGAAATGCTATAAATATTCTTCCAGCAGGAAGCAACATACATAGGCAGGGATGCTTTAAGTCTTATAAGCTGGGAGGAAAAGGAGATGTCCTGACAATTTCAAACAGATTGGACAGCCAAAAAGAATTTCTCTGATGATTTAGATAGAGTGACTTGCTTCCTTCTGAAACCTCATATATCACTGAAACCCAGATTCCTGGCTGTAGACTGAAAATGTGCCACACGTCAAGAAATGAAAAGGTACCAAGCAAGTAAAATTAAAATAATTAAACCCAGAAAATCATTCTGCTAAAACACTTGGCCAAACTTAACTGTGATTCAGAGCAGTCTTCCTGAGGGGAAGTTACTGTTCCTTTCTAAAAGCAACAACGAAAGTTTGAGTCATGCTGGGGCAATGTTAACATTGATAGGATGGCAAGTTCCATATAGCTTTGCCTAACAGCTTGGGAAATGGTTGCTGATTCAGAAATATATTTTCATCACCAATAAAAGACAAGCTTTTTCAGATAAACTAATTCACTAACAAGACTCAATATCCTTTTTCTTGCGAGAATTTCCTTGCCTACCTTCAAATGTGCATTGCAGCTTTTAAAACATGGCCTGAGGAACATCTGGTTTCATTCTGAATGATTATGCAAAAGTAATCAGTGAAGCTTATTCTCATTTAAATGACAACTGATGGTAATTTACTTTGGCAAAGAGCAATTTTTTGGGAAAGACTTTGCACAGCTTGCTTACTGCCATCTGCTCTGTGTCCTCTTATGGGTTATACCTGCTGGGATGGAAAGGGTCTGAACATGGGGATTGATCCCCAGCCTGGCTGCTGTTTAAACTGTTAGACCCCAGCCCATGGGACAGGGCTCTTGGTTGGGAAGCCCGAGGTTGAGAGAAGCTGAGGTGAGAGTGAATTTATGCTTCAAGAGTTATTCACCTACACTGAGCCATACCTACACCCACGTTAATTTTCGTCAATTCACCGGCCCTGAGGCACCATCCTGTGCTGCCTTGCTGGCTGTGTGCCCTGCAGTGAGTGTTGGCTACACACGGGGGCCAGGACCCACCAGTGACTCACCAGAGAGCCCAAGGGCACTTCACATCCACTTGACTGGGCAGAGACCAGGAGAAGAAAGTAATTCCAAGTGCCCAGAGGCCCTGCCAGCCGAAAGTGTGCTGGGTTTAACTACCATGTGCATACAGCTCCCCTACAGCCCCTCCTTCTGCCTTTCTCTGGACAGCCTTCAGCCCATTTCCACACAGACCTAGTTAGACTGGCTATTAGGGTTATTGGTAGTTCTTTTTTCCCTTTGAGCTGTGCAGTAGAATGAGAAACATGTCAGCTCTGTTGCTGCTTGTGCCTGTACCTGTTCCTGCCTCTTCTTGCCCATGGGCAGCTCTGATGGGCTCCCACTGCCTGCAGGTACTGCACACAGATGGGCTCACGTGTTCAGCACCTGAAGCTCTGGTTACCAACATGGAGGTTATTGTAAAACAAGTCCATTCTGTGGTCCACAACTATCACACTGATGGGCCTCTCTGCAATTTAGAATAATGTCATTTCACACCCTGAGGGCATTAATATAAAAGCTGATTTACATTCCAGTCTCACTTGCAGACACAGTCTGATTCTGGATAGCATTTTGGGCTCACTTAAGAAAGACAAACTTTCCTTTCCAAAAGGGAAATCAGTGCAGGAAAGTTCATCCTTTTAGAAGGAAAAAGGGACCTGCACAGGAGGGTTCTTCCAGTTGTAAAGGTATAACAAGATGGGATGACTTAAGCCGTAGAGTTTCCCTGTGGGCATGTTCTCCATGCCCAAAGCAAGTACTTACAAGTTTCCTGCAGGTACAACTTCACACCCTATGGGCACCCTTTTTAGGATATCACCCAAAATTCCTGTGTAACCAACCAACTTTGCTGTGTGGTTTACAGGATTCACTCAGGTATTAGTGATTTGCCCTCCCTGAATTACTTCTGCCCTGGAAGCAGCTGTGAAATCCATCTGCCCGTGCCTCAGCACTTGCCAGTCCCCGGTCAGACTGGATGACTGCAGGGAAATGATAAAGAAAAAAGTTATTCCCTTGACATGATGTGCTGAAATGAAAGGTTAAGGCTTCCCAAAGTGACTGGTGATTTTGGCCATCTCCATTCTTGGCTGTCCAATCTGGTTATTTTCCCCCCAGAAAAAGCCTGAAAAAGGCTTCCCTTCCCTTCCTGCTGCCTCTTTTGGGGTGGCTTATGGGTTGGTGAGAGAGAGGCTGAACTAACTGAAGTAAAAATTCAGTTTTGAAAACTGGAACAGGATTTTAAAATTTACATAGGCAGAGATACACCTTCCTTATGCATTGCAATCCCAATATATATCTGTTTGATCATATGGAGGACTAAATAACAGTACTACTAAAAGCTGGCAATTCTCTGGAAGAACATCATAGATAAAGCTGAGGAAAAAACCAGATACCACCCTGTGAAAAAAAATAAACTATTTCATTATAATTTGTAAGTACTGTTTATCACATTACTAACAATTACTTTTCTCAGGAAGGGCTTCTGTTCTTCTGCTATTTTGTAAGGCCTGGTAAGACCGAAGTACAAGATAGTGTATTTTCAAATTGCTCTGGGCATATATAAAAACCATTAAATCTTTTGAATAAAAATTAAAAAAAAAAGGAGCTTTCACATTTTTTGTTTTACCGAAGTCTTTTACTCTTTTATTAAAATCTGCTTTACTTCTTAAATTGTGCTAAGAAACAGGCTATGTAGAGATAAGATTGAAACTTTACTTATTTGCAAGAAAATCAGCAGTTCCTTTAGAGAAGTCAGCAAGTAAGTTTCACTAGAAGGTTTTGATTGTTGTGTTACAGGAACTGAGAATAACAGCTCCCTACAGATTAAGTAATTTGTTTTCAAATCTGTCAAAGCATTAACTTTTTGTCTTCCCAGGAACAGTCTGGCTAAATAAACCATTTCTGTTTAAAACACTGATATGATGAAATAGAAGCAAGGCTGTTTCTTTCTCAGAAAACAAAAATCACTTTTTGAAAAATGATTCGCCTACAAGTTCATTTTTAATTGTAGTTCATGTGCAAATTTGGTGAGGGTTTTTCCATAATTTTATTTAATTGCATTTATAAATCAGAAAGCTTCTACTTTGCAATAGTACAGGGGATATACAAAGCATCTTCTTTGCATGGTGTAGTCTGTAATCTTCCAGTTTATGTAAACATTTTAAGTTTCTCTAGTAATACCTACGGAAATAAGGCATATTGAAATTTGCTCTTGGACCACACTCTTCCCCACTGAAAATTGACACTGAAGTGTAATGGGGAAAAACTGCCTGCCATCATTTACCTCAGGCTTAGATTTAAAAAAAACAAAAACCCAAGGAACAAAAAAAGAACAGAAGTTCTTTAATCCTCAGTTACAGAAAGAGTAAGAATTTTTTTCCCTGTATTGTAATACTTCAGGTATAAAATATATATGAAAACTGGAATAGACAATTTGATTATGAACAAATGTATCCCCACAAGGCAATATAGTGACCCTGCTGCACGGGGCCTTTGCTTTTCATTTTTTCAATTCCTTAAATATGTTATTTCAAAGGGAATAATGACTGCACAGGAGACATGAGCATGCATGGTTATCACACATACTCATTTGTCTGGAACACACAATTGACATTTTCATTAACTTTTATATGAAAATTATTTATACAGCCAGGTTGATTTACGATTTATAAGTAGTTCCATACTTTTTTCCTAAATTATTACACTGTCTCAAATCCCTACTTTAATTTTATTGATTTATTCTGTCTGAAGCTCCAGCTCCAAATATTGACTGCCTCTGAAGGGGGGCAGTTTTATATCAGCCTTTAACTTAAGATTTAAGATTCCAAATGCAGAAAAATAAATTTGGGAATTAAAAATAAAGAAACAGATAAACAAACCCATGCAGCTTTCTGCCTGTTAATAACTGTAAAAATATAGCTGCAGATAGTGGTTATTAAAGCCTTGCTCAGCTTTAGTAATTAAAAAGAAGAATCCCACCCAAACCCACTATTTCTAAGGAAAACTGGATGCCTTAGAATAATCTTTCTTTTTCTCTGGAAAGAAAAGCTAACATCTGAGACTACTGAGAGAGAGGTTCTGGCTCCTGTTGACCCAAGACTTCTTTTTATCATGTGGTAGCAGAGAAGCATTACATTTAAAAATTATACTGATATTAAACCCATTTAAATACAGCAGTCAGGGAAGAGACTTCCTTGGTATTGCTTCATATATGTACTAAATAGTGAGTATTTTTATAGGTTATTAATAATACTTGTCACTTCAAGTAACAATCAAAGAAAAAAAATTAATTAGAATATAATGGCATTAAATAGTTAAGGACCATTTTCTCTTAGAAAATACAGAAACTGCCACTACTAGTTTAAAATCACAGATATGAAAGAATATCAAACATACCCACAATCACACTGTGTGGTCTTGTTCAGCAGCAAATAAACTTTTTTTCCTGGTACATTTCCTGTCTTATATTTTGTTTCCCTTTGCTTAAGAAAATGTTCAAGAGTCACTGAAAGAGTTTGGGACCTAACACTGATTTCACACTCTCCCCTTGGAGTCATATCTCTGCTCATGTATCATCAATGAATCCCAATGAGGATTTTGTAATTTTTGTGCAGTAAGGATGACCCTTAGATGATTTTATTACAGTCTCTACTGCATTTTATATTATCACTATTCCTTCTAGATAAAAACATTACAAATGAAGGGAAGGAGAAGGTGTGTGAATGTGATGGAAGACAGGGACACGACAGCAAATTTTGTCTTGAGGTCTGGGGACAATTTCATGGCTCTGTGAATCACAGTCATGCATGAATTCAAAGGAGGGACAAGGAGTATGACAAGGTTAGAACAACCGGCAGAGATTTCAGAAGCTGTTTAAGGTCTGCTAAGGAGCCAGGTGTGTCAGGTGACACCAGAATGAAAATCAACATGACACCTTGTTCCTGTAGAATCTGTTGAGATACGGTACAACTTCATATTTAATAAACAAAATGAAAAATGTTAGGAAATGAATGTTCTAACAAACAGGAAGAGTTTTATGTGTGAAACAGTCACTGTAAATCTCAGAACAATGCAACTGGGCTGGAGATGGCAAGTAAAAATGGAAACTATTCCTTTCTGGCATAGTATGTTTAATTATCCTTTGAAGAGAAGACTAACATGAAAGATCTATGGTAATGAGTCTTCTGAAGAAGTAAAAGAGAAATGATTCCTCTGACACTTCCTGAGGCACATGGAGGACAGGGAGGTGATTCCAGACAGCCAGCATGGCATTACCAAGGGAAAGTCCTGTCTGACTAACCTAGTGTCTTTCTATGATGGAGTAACTACAACAGTGGATAAGGGAAAAGCTACAAATGTAATTTATCTGGACTTCTGTAAGGCCTTTGATGTGGCCCCCCCCCCCACACCCTTCTCTCCTGAGACCCCACTGGGAACACTACATCCAGCTCTGGGATCTTCAGCACAGGAAGGACATGGACCTATTCCAGAGGAAGGCCACAAAGTTGATCAAGGGGACGGAGCACCTCTCCTACGAGGAAGGGCTGAGAGAGATGTGATTGTTCAGCCTGGAGAAGAGAAGGCTTGGGGGGTGACCTAAGTGTAGCCTTGAAGGGAACTTACAGCAAAGACGGGGCAAGAATATTTACAAGGAGACATAGCTACAGGACAATGGGAAATGGGTTTAAATTGAGAGTAGCTGTAGATTAGATATTAGGAAAAAATTCATTACAGGTTGTCCAGGGAAGTTGTGGATGACCCTTCCCTGGAGGTGTTCAAGGCCAGGCTGGATAGGGCTCAGAGCAACCAGGTCTGCTTGAAGGTGTCCCCGTCTACAGCAGGGAGTTGGAAGTAGATAATCTTCAAGGTCCCATTCCAAGCCAAACCACTCTCTGATTTTGTGAATGCCTTTCTAGTTCCTTATCAGTGCATTTTGTGTGGTTTGCAAAACCACTCTGTATCTATATGAAAACGTGCTTTACCTTGTTTCTCAGAACAAAGAGCATTGTGCCAGATCTCTCTATGCAAAAATTTCACAGATAAAATCTCTTGCTACTCTTATTCCAGAAAAAATACTAATCTTGGAGAGTTCAGCCTTAGTCTGGCAGTATCACAGAGGCACCTGGAATCTGTGGACAGTAATAATATATGAAGTGGTTTTACAGCAGATAAGAATCAAGTTAGAATGAACATGTTTACTAATGAAGAGAAGAAGTCCTGGGATCGCTAACTCTACCTAGAAAAACATGTAACATACATATTGAAGTTTAGGACATCTGGAACCCAACGTGAATAAAAAAGACAGATTGAAGAACAAAGAGAGTGAGGAAGAAGATGGTGCATCACTTTTTTTTGAGCTTTCAGGTTGCAAGAACTAATTTCCTTGGCAACATTAGCTACAGAGGACTTGCTACTCACCTAAATAATGCAGTGTCCCAGTTGCTTACCAGCCAAGAAATGTCTATTTTTGTATTCTCTGACCTATTATTTGCCTGTTCTTGGTGGAAAAGGCAGAGCTGCTCCTGAACAAGATTACTCTCTATACACTTGATATTTCCCCCATGTACAATAAATCCACTTCTGCTGTTTGTTGCAGCTCTCCTCTGCCCCTTCCCACTTTGCAGTTCTCCTGGGTGCTTCATAAACATTGGGAAAGCTGCAGTATTTAGAAACTGGGAAACTGAGGCAGAGATTAGCTCTCATATCAAACTGAAGCAGATCTCAGCTCAGGCATTGGTCATCATTCCTCCACATGCTCTTAGCTCATTTCTAGGGCTTCCTAACCAGGTCCTTTCATTACTTGCTTCCAATAGCAGGTCTGCAGTACAGAAACCAAAACGTACTTTCTGCAAAAAACAATTCTACAGGCTAACCTTAATAAAAGCTTGACATTTTGGAAGAACACACAAGAGAACTCCAGAGCTCCTTAATCAAAACCATAACATGCAGATTCACGGAAACTATGCTGAAGGGAAGCTTTCTGCACCGGTTGCCAGCTCTCGCTCTGCCAGGAATGCACCATACACAACTTTATTTTTGCTTTACTACAAACTGCCTCAGTTCCAATTTCCAAATTAGTTATGAATCTAATCACAAGGTAACTCTTTATGATGTTCTCTGTCTAATCACCTACTTCTTTTTGAATTCTACAGATGAAAACAATTACATGGAGAATAAAGATTAATAAAACCACATGGAGAATAAAGATGAATAAACCCCCCAACTTCTATCATGTATTATTTATGCACATGTGATATATGTCAAAGAATGTTTTTTCCCTGCAAAGTCATACTCCTAAGACCCCATTCATAAGTAATTTTTCTTTCTTACAGGAATTCCGTTTGGATTTTGACATCTGTTCAAGAACTATAACGTGAAGTTATTTCTCACAGGTTTGCACTAAATCTTAGCGGACCGGTAAAGTTTACAAACTTGTATTGACCCATTTTCTCAGGCATCCCATCTTCCATAGGACCTGTGCCACTTCTGCAAGACCTTTGGGTTCCTTGGGGCTCTTGATTAGCACTGCAGGTCTGTAACTAGGCAATGAGCACACCTCAGCTGGGATTCAAACCCAGGCATAGAAACACAGTGTGAAGGCTCTACAACAGGCAGTGCAGCACTAGGTCAATTGGCCAATGTCTTCTGTGCAGCGTAGGCACTGCTGTTTGGGCACTGCACAGCCCAAAATGACCCTGTCTGCTGCCTCCTAATTGCCTACAGTGGGACTTGGCTGAGGATAAATGATAGATAGCCAGAGCAGCTTCTACACACTGTGGTTTCTGTATCTATTCCTGGTATTTAATTGTTTCAAAATAAGCCTCTGTGATTTTTGACATATATCATCACCCTTACAATGTAATTATGAGGCAATTTTTGTTTGAGGCAGTGTGCTGGTTTTGGCTGGGGGAGGGTTAATTTTCTTCAGAATGGCTGGTAGGGGGCTCTGTTTTGGATTTTTGCCGAACACAGTGATGATAACAGAAATGATTTTGTTACTCCTGAGCTTATACAGAGTCAAGGCCCTTTCTGCCTTTTGTACTTCCATGCTGGCTAGAAAGTTGGAGGTGCATAGGAGTTTGGGAGGAGACACAGCTGGGACAGGTGACCCAAAATGACCATAGGAATATTCCATACCATATGACATAATGCTCAGTATATAAAATAAGGGGACAAAGAAGAAATGGAGACACATGTAGAGTGATGGCATTTGCCTTCCCAAGTCACTGTTACACGTGATGGGGCCCTGCTCTCCTGGAGATGGCTGAACACCTGCCTGTCCATGGGAAACAGTGAATTGTTTTGTTTTGCTTGAGTGGCAGCTTTTGCTTTCACCATTGAACTGTCTTTATCTCAACCCACGAGTTTTCTACATTTTACCCCTCTGATTCTCTCTCTAATGCCACTGGTGGGGGAGTGAATGAGTGGCTTGGCTGCTGGCTGAGGTGAAGCCATGACAGGGAGAGGTTTGCAGCTCCATGTAATAAAATAGCTTCTGAAAACAATCCATTTCTCTAACACAGATTTGGCAAGAAGAAAAGCCAGGTTTTGAATATGCTACCAAGCGTGTAACATCCTACTTAGAAACAGCAATAGTCTGGTAATAATCTACATAAGTTTATAAGCTTTCCAGAGTGACATTTATTATTCCATGGACAAAATAAAATGTATCTGTTTAACCATCTAATCATAAAATTGCACAAAAATCAAACAGAAGTATGTATTCTCTTAATGTCAGAAAAACTGTTGGGTTGTGCATGGTTTGTTTCCCTAGTGTTCCTTCCAGTCTTTTGAAATTTCCAATTTAGTTCTTCCCCTCCAGTCAAGGACACTCTTGATGGACACTCTTATATGTGCTGGGAAATAGAATGAAGGTGAAAAGACATTCATAACCAGAAGCAGTATTAAAACCCTCCACCTTTCCTAGCCTAGAACTGTGGGCATTGAATTGAATTATCTGTATTAAAAATTGCTAGACATTCTTCAGCATTTCCATGAAAGCATAAACATGAGAACTCAAGGTATTATTTCAGAATGGGTGCTACTACTGCCGCAACAAACCCATGACCTTGTTATTAGCACCATGCTCTAATATATTGAACTAATCTCAGGGGTAAAAAGGGTTGGCTTGGCAAGTCTTGCTCATATATGGAAATGTGCATTTGCTTTTTTCTTCCATACAGAACTGGGTCTATACATTCAGTGCAAAATCTTCCATAAATCCCAAGAATTTTATGCATCACATATTATTATCACACTATAAATGTAGTCTAAGTTGAGTGCTGACTACTTTGCTTCTAAATCTAGTCTGTTTCTCAGAAAGCATAGAAGAAAAAATCATCTCCTCTTAATAACATTTTCATGTCTTGGAGGAGAACTCCCTTAAGCCAGATAATCTGTTTACTGAACACAGTTTTGTCTGGAATACAAAAGTGGTCATTTAGGCATTTTTGCTTTGGTTTTGAAAACACAGACTTAGGATATGGCAATTTATGTTCTCTGGGCACCCACTGGAGAGAGAGGATTGAGTTGACAGGGCCTTAGCAACTCATTCTGCCGTAAAAAGAAGATGCATTTTTTGGATTAACTCGGCTTCCTAAGTGTAGGAGTTTTCCTGCCTTATCTCTCTGGTACAATCCAGAATAGACTGTACCATGGTCTCACTCTCAGCTAGCATCCTGAAATAAAAGACAATAAAGAAATGACACCAGAAGGTGACCACAAAATTATGAGTGAGGATTTTCTGTAGATTTTGACTTTTAGTGACCTCCCAATCATATGGCATATGTGTTTAAAGGCATTTGACATGCTTCTTTATGAAGGAAGTGTCTTCCATTAAAATGAAACATAAACATGGCCTGAACCACTGGTATGCAACTGTCTTCCAAAATAAACAACTAATTGAGCTTATCGCTTTCAATATTTTGAAATAATTACTGTATAACTATCATTTTATTAATTTCAGTATAGGGCAAATAAAGTTCATTGGTCCAATTCACTGAACTAATATAGGATATATTAGTGAACCATAAAAATTAAATCTAGCAGAATTAATTGAAATAATGTTATCTTAATTTTCTTCCCGTTTTGCTAAATCTTTAAAAAGGGCTAAAAGGATTTTCACAGTCAAGACTGATGAGTCTTTATTGCCACTCAGCTTACAGTTCTTCACTTCATTGCTTCTGGATTAGGACATTAGATATCTTAGGTGAATATGGAGGTCTGCCAGAGATACTATTCAGGGAGAGTCACTCAGTATCTTGGTCCCTTGGCTCTAACAGAAAAGCCAGTGCTTTTGTTTTTCTACCATTTGTTTATCTGGTCTGCCCGTGGGTTTGTTGAAGACAGAAAGTGACTCTTAACACATCTTTGCACAATACCTTAAAGAAAAGGGGTTTGAGCCTTATCCTTCAAGGCCATGAATATAACATGATATAATCAATAGCTAGAATTTTGTAGTAGTGTTACTGTAGGAGTTACTGTAACTCCTTTTAAAAATGAAAATATACTCTCCATACACAAAGAATTCTGTTTTGGAGTACTTGGCAATTATGCTAAACATGTCTTCCAGTTTTAACAAAAGGAATATTGTTGATACCATGCTTTTGAAAGCAGCAGTTTTAACTTACTTTGAACTAGCTTTCTGTAATATTTTTATCAGCTTTGTGCCAAACACGCTATTTAATATCAAAGGTAATCAGCTGAAGCAACCCCTGCTGTCTTTATGCAGAAGCAAGTTGCAGTTTTTCACTGTTTTGATTTTTGGATGAATAACTTCTTATTCCTTTTATCCTCTGAGGTACTTTGAACACGATGCAAACATATAAAGACCTTGGCCTGACCCATTTACTCTAAGTTGTTTCTTTCAAAGAAGGATGGGCATTGGAGAATGCATCCACAGTTCACCACTAATCTCAATACTCAGCAACAAAGAGATGCCTTACTTCAAAGACTGTTTAATTTTTTTCTTTTAAAAAAAAATTAAATAGACAAGGAGTTGTTTATGAACAACAATGGAAATAATGTGGCCTATCTTCCTATGAAGTTGTTTCTTGCTGTTGCATTCAGTGAATGTCTAATAGGGTGCAGAGTCTCACGGGTGCTTTTCCAGTAGCTGGGTCATTTGTAGCTAGGCTCTCCTTGACAGATACTCCGATACCTAATCAAGGGGAAGTTTATACTGCAGCCTTTCTCTGTGTTGGCACTGATAGACCCATCTTTTCCTCTCCAGCCTGTTGAGGCTGTAATATCTCTGAGAATGCTAGGCTAGACTCAAATGTGGTTGAAATTGCAGTATTGAGAGAGGTTTGCAGTAGGGGATGGGCGGAAATTCCTATCCACACATGCCATGAGATTGCATAAGCCTCAATGCTTAGACAAACAGAGTAAATGCTAAAGAATTAGCCTGTGTCCTGGTAGCTCTTCCTGCTAAAATGGTTGAGCCAAAGGAGCTCAAGAAGGAGCACCCAACCCAGTTTCCAATGGCAGGTTGAGCTGATAACCAGGTAACTCCCATGGCCAGTTTCAGGCATCAGCTGAAATTCCAGCCCTTAGCCCACACTCCAGGTTTACAGTGAATTGCTGTAGTCAGGCCAACACGTGCCCTCCTGGTAGAAACAGAAACACAGCTTGGCTGCTCAATCTCCAGCTCTAATGTGTTGTAAAATGCCTGAGTGAAACCCGTCATTTGTATAAACAAATTTGTATAAACGATTTGATGACAATCAGGCCTCACAGCACTTCTGAAGTAAATACCAGGAAAACGCATTCAAAAAACAACCCCAAACAGGACAAAACACACTCTCTCCATTCCTCTTCCTATGAAAAGGAATGGCTTCCCAGCTCAGGTTGTCAAGAGAGATGTACTGTAAGGGAAAGTCATTCTTTGGCTACCACATGGTCTAACTACTAGAGAGTCACAGTTTGAAGAAATGACACCAATTTAACCATGTCACTGTAGTAGTGTATACAGACACCATCAGTGCAAACTGCAGAGTGTCTCTTGCATGTCACAAAAGGGTTATAAATCATACACTGCCGATTAATAATCAATCATGCATTGCAGCTTCTAATTCATTGTCTCTGTAATAGAACAAAAACATACAAATAATTTGCTTTTATGAGGCAAAGACCATCAAGTATGACAGCCAAGGGTTTTGGAACCTATCAGAAAAATTGAAGCCTCTGATTTTAACAACCTGCTCTGCAAAAGGAGGTGAGTATGTGCTGGCCCAACTTTATTCTGCTTTTCACACCTATTTTAAGTGCTTTCACATAGAACATTGTATCGAATATATAAAACCCAAAATCCAAATGGTTATGGTCAACTAACACTATGTTTATCAAAAATGAAACAGAATTTAACTGTTAGAAAAGAAGTCCTTAACCCATCAGGACAGTTAGGAGATTCCCACCTTACCTATCCCATGGCTTAATTACAAACATTGATGACGTGATAGGAAACGATTGCCTCTATTCTCAAATGATTCCCACAATGTTGATTTCAAACTATGCATAGGAACTATCTAGAAAACCTTAAAAAGATTAATTGGTAAATCCCTTTGATTACAAGGTAACATCTGCTGATTTTTTAAATGTTTGTCTACAGCACATTAAAAATGTCAGGAAACCAGAGGCCTCTGAGACAGCTGTTTACACTGTAAGAAAAAAAATCTGTGGAGTGGCTGATATCTTCGCGAAGGCAGTACAGAGTGGAATAGTTTTAGACTAAGATCATTTAAACAAAGGGTAGGAGGTGAAACAGTCATACAAGAAGCCTGACATTGTGGATTTTTGAAACACTCTCCGAACTTCTCCAGTGGATGGATTATAAATATCTGTATAAAAACAAACCCTGACATATGAGATGAAATTTTTTTGTGTCTCCCACTGTCAGCTCTACTGGCCTGCCCTAGCCTGCTTTTCAGAAAGTGGAGGCAGGCATTGATCATGCTGCCAAAGAGGGTATCACCTGAAGGAATAATCTTTATAAGGTGCTTCCATAATCCTTATAGTTTTTCATAATAAAAATTAAAAATGGTCAGGTTCTATCACTGAATATGAAGATCTTTCTATATAATCATCCATACCAAGCAGTTGCTTAAAAAGAAACTAATTTTTCTCCAGAAATCATGGATCAAATGAAAATCCCTGGCTGAGATAAGAGTAGGGAATTATTCCTCAGTGGTGGCTTGGGTATAGAATGAGATACTTTTTCCCTTTCAACAGTGGACCTCCTACTGCCAGCTTAATACAGAACTTGTTTCTGATCTTAGAGCAGCAACAGACTTTTGATCTTAATGTCATGATCTCGTGAGGTACAAAAAGATCTAGTTTTGAAAACTAGAGTACAAAATGTCACTACTTGTTAGATATAATCCTACTTTTTCTTTCCTAAATAGATGGAAAACACGTGAAAACCAGTGCCAATACACTTTAAATAATTGCTAACCAGCATTTCCCTCAAAAAGAATAGCATTGCTTTTATGGGCCATATGGCACTGTAGGACGTTATAACAATATAAAGGCAGTCATTGTAGAAGAGATATGGGAAATGGTTATCGACTTTATACCTCTTGAATAATGCAGTGTGCAGCCAGCACAACCTTTACATGACACTGTCAAAAGCTCTCAGCAAAAATTCATTATTACGTGGCCTCATGTTATAGAATATTTCCAGACAGACTGAGATGAAGATGCACCATCTCCAGAATGGCAACAAGCACAGGCGCACAAGATTGGTAAGAAAATATGTTTGGAACAACTAAAATAGCAAAAAAGACTAGTTAATTCTTTCATGCTTTAACCTCACAGGATTATGTGAAAAAAAAAAGGGAATATTTTTTTCTTATCAAGGTAGCTTTCACTGGGAGAGGTAGTAACTGAGATAGCTATTATACAGCACTTATAGCAATTGAGCTGTATTGTAGATTCAACTCAATGTGTTTTTACTGAAAATTTTAACAGAATTTTCTAGAGGTGGCATTTATGTTCTTCAAATGAGTGAATAATGCAAGACTATTTAAATGATTTATATAAAATAGTGCTATATAATGTTTCAAAATTTCTACATTTTAATATATATTTTATAGTTTTACTAAAGTCTTATAAAATTTATGGGGTAATATTTTGATATCCTTCTGGTGGTAAACACAGAAATTGCAAATAAAAAGAATAGTCTAAAAAGAAGTTAAATTCCTCACACACAAAGGAATGAACTTCCTTCCTAATGCCAGTCCTCAGGCCTAAATATCTGTAAGCTAAAAATGCAAAAACCCAGTTATACAGGATCAACCCTTATTCTCCGCCCAGTTCTGTAGCCCATTCCTGGCAGAGTCAAGTCCAGATGTCACAAAAGATGGCAAAAGAAAACTCAAATAGCAAACATGGGATCACCACCTCCTGAAGTCTTACAGTCCCTAATAATCAAAGATGGTCTTCAGTCTAGAGGTATGGTGTTTTGTATCATATCCCCTTATTTTCTTTTCAAATTGGTCCTTTTGTGTTATAGAATTTTTTGTATTTTTAGAAGGCTAGAGAAGAATAACTGAAGGAGGAAAAAGCTTCTGCACAGAATTGTTAAAGTTACCAGAAAATCATAAAAAATTGGAGGACTGAAAGTTTCTCAAATTGGAAGCTACATTCTACAGCAGAGGCAGAATGGACAGAAATTCAAGTTCAGGAATAAGGCAGACAGCCTGGAAGTGCAATTGAAAGCAGGCTTCAAAAACCTGAGCCTCTCTGCATGAGAAGGACAATGGTTTTTTTCTGAGCATAGGATAAAGGCAGAAGAACTCACAGAAATGTGGCATCCACTGGTACTCCATCTATAGGATTGTTTTCAGCCTGTACAACTATATACATATATACATGAGGCTATACATAAGATTTAAGTATGCGTTTTACATTCAGACACTGAACAGTCAGCAATACATTTTCAATTTATGAAAAAAAAAAAAAAACAGATCAGAAAAGACAGTAACTGTGCCTGAGCTGAAAATAAAAGATATATAAGCCTTCTTTAAGACCAAGCAGAATTCCCTGTGAATACAGACTTATAGAAGGCTTTCAGGGAATTACAGGTCATCTTTAGCATTTCAGTTATAATTTTGGATTGTAAAAGATATATTTGGCAATGATCAGAGCTGGCAGTCAGGCTAGTAATTTGATATGCATTAAAAAGTGATGTGATGAAGGGAAAGCTCTGTTGTCAAATGTTACAGAGACCTTCATGTATTGCAGATTATCATACAATTCACAACAGTATTTTCTATTTATATTCCTTCAAGCCCTTCAAGGAATGATAAATTATTTTAAGCTGGATGTAGCTGTTGAAAGCAAAGAAAATCCTTCATTGTCAACATAGGATTTACGCAAACATTTTCAACCTGATCCTTAGATCCCATAGCTCAAGATATTATTAGTACTTTCAAAAAGCATGAGAAGAATTTCCCTATGTAAAAGAAAATACAACCTTGTGAATAACAAGTAAATTATGGAGTATTCATATTATGGTAGCAAAGCGTGGGAGTTTTTTATGTATAGCACTGTTCTCACAAATTACGTCCTTTGCTACAGAAGTTACTCTAATTATAAAAACTGTTTTGCCAGGTAAAAATAAGTGTAGGTGTCCTAAAATCTATAAAGATACATATAAACTGTTCCTCCACTTAACAGAAAGGTACTTTGAAAGACAATTAAGCAAAAATAAATAACTAATTATTGAGCTTTTCAGTGCCCCAGTCACACAAATCATCTACAATTTCAAACAGTGTTTTGGTTGCTTTAAATGATGCAGGTCTCGAAACTCAAATGAAGTAGTGATGTAATTTTAATTGAGCAATCAAAAAAATTTTTCATGGTTTCTAAATGGATTAGCCCTGAAATTACTTGTCTACTGAAAAAAACACTTCTTCAGAGCAGTTACCCAATATCACATTTCCAGACAATGCCTCCTTTGTCATCTCGTCCTGTTTCTCGTTCTCTTTCAAATGCCTACTGAACACAATTGCCTTTTGAACATATTCACTGAAAATAATTTATCCTTCTCTTTAGTAAACTTCAAAACCTCTCCTTTAGTAATCTGCAAAGGAAGTCCTGTCATAGGTAAATAACTTTTAGCTTCAGCACATAATGCAACACTCGGGATGTCTGAAATTAAGAACATATCCTGTATTTTGTGCCTCATCCCTAAGTCCATTTATAACAAAATAAAATATGGTATCATTAGGAATTTATTGTAACTCAAACCTACTTATGGCTGGAAGAAAATGGCTGAGACTCAGACCTGGAGAAAAGGATAGGAATGACAAGCAGTTACTTCAGTTCATTTTCTACAACACATTTCTTCCTAGAACAAGCTATTTTCCCCTAAATTACATCAGCAAAAGTTTAGTCTCTGTGCTTTAAGAAAATATTTACTATGATATCTACCTCTAGATTTTTTCTTTCTCAAAGCAAAAATAAGGAAGTTTTGTCTCCCTGATCTGCAGCACAGTGGCCAAACTCTTCTGTCTGAAGTCTGTACTGTGAACAGGAAGAAAATTAGAAACTGAAATTTTGAATTTTCAGTGGTTCTGATATGCAAGAAAGCCTTAAAAAAATTCTGAAAACTGGAAAACTGCCCCCTGTCAACATATTAGAAACTTCACCATGTACTTTTTCAGCTGCTGTGAGGAACACAAGGAGAGGGCAGCAAAATAAACATTATAAAAATGTATTATTATTTCAGGCATTTTTGCATATAAATGCTCCTACTTTTACGGTTTAAACTTCATGTACTCTTAAACAAGCTCTGTGGTACTTTTAAACATGTCTCTACAAACCCGTCCTATCCCTATAATTCTTTGCTTTGAATATTGTGGTTGGTCTTTCAGAAGAAAGCAGTTACTGTCAATCGAATACAAATATATTAAGAAAAAAAATCACTCCCAGGTTAGTAGTTTAAACAAATTCTTTATCTGATGATTGCTTTAGTCACGGTTGTTTCCCTTATCTATTTAGACAGTGAGGCATCCAGAACAGAAACTATAGTTTATTTTGCATTATAAGGTACTAATGTAATGAGTGATCGACCATCACTTGAGCCTCTTTGCATTGTCAAGATATAAAGTGAATGAAAACCACTAACTTAGTAAGAGGAATCCAGGAAATGCTGTTCCTGTTTGAACTCAGAGAAAGAAACAGCTTCATGGAAATTGGTCCTTCCAATGTAATGTGGTGATTAAGCCAATGCTATACAATATCAATGGAGACAGTAACTTGGTTTTCTCCTTCTATTCTGCCCTTGTATGCACAAAAAACCCCCACCTTGTTGAAGTATCTTGGAGCTTTTTGTCTATTAAATTTACTGAAACTGCCCAACAGGTTCAAAAGTTGCTGGATGGATTACTGACAGAGGGACACAGCAGGATTTCCTTAGGAAGTCAGGCTAATCAGATTGTTTAAAAGAAATACAAAGTGAATTACATTTTATTTTCAATTTGCCTTATACAAAATCAAATCAAATGGTAGCAGAACTGAGACTATTTCACCTTTATAATTTTAGTCCCCTCCCTCCTTTCATATAAATAGTTCAAATTTTCCTTCTGAGATTATTTTTTTCTCAAATTGTCAATCTGGCAACTATTTGAACCAATCCTGTAAAAATCACATTTAAGATACTTCTTACTTATTTTCCTATATAAATATGTGAAACATTAAAATGTAGTTTCAATATGTATTTCTGCTGCTTGTTTCAGTTTTACTGTAAAAGTTCCACAAGCAAAACTTCTTTAGGGCTGGAATGCTGACTTTCCTGTCATAAAATGATAAACTATAGTTCAGCTTATGCTGACTTAAGTTACTTTGGCTGTAAGATTAATTTTCAGGTGACACTTAATCATAAAGGTATTTACCAAAATATGGAAAAATTAACTGCCTTCAGCAATGTTACTTTGTTATTTGTAGTTCAATGAACACTGCTC
The DNA here is from genome assembly GCA_013400915.1 of Pardalotus punctatus. NCBI lineage: Eukaryota > Metazoa > Chordata > Aves > Passeriformes > Pardalotidae > Pardalotus > Pardalotus punctatus. Next base: position 116,391 of record VZTX01028795.1, on the reverse strand, counting down.
TTATAAACCTCTTGTGTTACAACTGTAATTACCTAATGGACAACATTGCCAAGTGTTCCAGATTGTTTTAATTACATCAAGTGAGTACAGGGGCACTTCCTTTTTACCTACTCTGTCATTATTTAGCCAAAGTAAACACATTTAATGCTGTAAGATTTTCATCATAAATCCTTTCCTTCAGCTTTGTAATTTTATTTGTACAGTTCTCTGAATTTCCTTTAAATTCTTTGAATATTTCTGGTTTGTTTTGTTTTCCAGAAGTAAATTTCATTTTCTGTGCATGACCCTGTCACAATAAAGAAAAAGATTCTTTTTCATTAACAATGCAATATCTGAGCCTCAATGTAATTTTAATTACTATAACAGCTCTGCCTTTTAATTGTCCTCAACACTGTAATTTCTATCAGTGCTCCTCAGTCTAAACAGAATTTTAAAGGTCCACTTCCCACCCCACTGCCAGTGCTCAGTTCCCATAATTTTTTTCTTTTTTTCTTCTTCTTTTTAATTTTTTTTTTTCCCCATAGAGGTAAGCAGATGAGAAAGGACTTACAGCAGCAACTTACCAAGAGTTCGGAAAGGTCTTTGGTTTGGTGTATGGGAGAAGAAACCAGGTTTCAAAGCATTTGTGATCAAAATGTCAAAATACTCTTCGAAATCATTCCTATAAAGTACAGGAAATTTGATCAGTTAAACTACTGAATCAGCTAAGATGTCACAAAATACTTAAAGACTTAAGAAAATAACAAAGCACTTCTTTAAGGCACTTGCTCCTGTCACTTTTTTTTTTCCCAGTGGTTGTTCAGTGTCATTATTGCCCTTCTTTTCATGAGGTTGTCAAAAGGGAGTCAAGCCCACAGTGCCGTATCTTTGGGATCACTCATTATTTGTAAAAATATGTTCCTTGATCTCAGGACAACATGTAACAGATGACATCTTTTTAATCTGAGATGGCAACATGTGCACAGACATGCACAGAAAGTTGTAAATGAAGGACTTTCTTTACAGAGAAGGATAAATGAAGTGAAGTGATGGGGTAGGAAGTAACTGGAGACATTTAAACACAGGTGCTTACATTGTTGGTGTCCATACTGTAGGTATGCACAGCCCTAAGATGTCATTGGCAGACAACAGAGATCTAATTTACAACCAATGAAGTTTAAAGTGTGATTTCACATCTTCCAAAATTGAAACACCATTTTGATAGCTGAACTCCCTCTTCAGACTCCACTGGCTGCTTTCACTACATCCCTGCTGGCTACAGGGAGGTTGGACATGTGACTACAAATAAACACCCACCAGCTTTGAGTCTTAATTTGCCAGCTGAATCCCACCACTAAATTCAGATTTTTCAAAGACTGTTAGGTCCATATATACAGATTGGAATTTGAACTGTGGAAATCCCATCCATTTAAATGAGTTTGAATGTCTCAGCATGGTATATAAGAAAATGTAAATGTTCCTCACCTATGATATATTTAATTTTATTAGAAATATTCCATTCCTTAGGTGACTTCTTTGCCTACAACATGCAAAAAATGATGGATACCCTTTCATGGAACAAAAAATCAGAGATGGCAAGCTCAGGATGGACGCAGGCACTGAAATGCTATCAGCAGTAGAGGAAGTTGGCTGGAAGTAAACCAGTTAACTGTATCACTTTCAAAAAATTCATCATTTTCCATGGGACTGAGATATCTTATCAAAAACTGAATGCTCTCCCTATGAGAGAGAGCTTCTGGTTTGTGCTCGAAATTACTTTCCAACCTTAAAATAAAAATCCTTTAAATTTACTTCCTCTAATGAAATTTTAGCTTTGTCTATTTTTCTCCACTTGTGACCAGATGTAAACATTTGCCGTTGGAAAAGAACAAGTATCAAATATTACAGTGGTGTGTTTTTAAAATCTACTTCCGTGTGGAAGATTCCAAAAGCTGAGCAAACAGGCCTGCTGGCTCTTCTGTCCTTAAGTGAAAAGTACTGACAGAGATAAACTTTTCAGATTAGCGTCTGGTACAAATAATGCTTCCATGGGTAAGTTAAGCTTGAATTTGCAACATAAAGCAAAGTTTTCAGGGGCACAAGAAAGAACTATTAACAAGTGAGAAGATGAGAGGAAATGGCCTCAAGTTGCACCACAGTAGGTTTAGATTTGACTTTAGGAAAAATTTCTTCACGCAAAGGGTGGTCAGGCATTGGAACAGGCTGTCGAGGATGGTGGTGGGGTCACCATCCCTGGAAGTGTTCAAATAATGTGTGGATATGGCACTTGGTGATACAGCTTAGCAGTGAACACAGAGGTGCTTGGTTAATGCTAGGACTTGTTCTTAAAGGTCTTTTCCAACTTAAATGATTCTATTATTTGTGCAAACAGTGGCAAGTGCTTTGTTTAGAAAAATTTGAAACATAACAAATACAGTTTTCAGAAGATTTGGTAACTTTTTATTGATCTGTTGAAAAACTATGCTTTGTGTGAGGAGATGTGTTATCTGTGGCCTTTTTTGAAACAATATATTAAATCTCATGTACAAAGCTACTGTTTTTATGAGAGACCTTGTGTTACATTACTATGTAACACTACACATAAATCAAATCTGTTCCAGTTACTGCCTGTGATTGGTAGAGTGGCCTGTGGTTACAGCAAATAGCTAACACAAAGGGTAGGATGTATCTCATACATGTATCGTAACTTTAACCTCCTAAAAATTGCACACTGAATTCAGGTAGTGATTGACAACACAGATGGAGCCAATAGAGAAACATCCTCATTCTTGAAAGGTAATTAATCCCACTTATTTCAGACCTAATTCTACAATGCAGAATGAATTGCCAAGGATAATGTCCAGTGGTTTCTCTCCACTAACCACAGAGGGAAACAAAATGACCAGCTTCAAAAAGTTTCCAGCTTTTAGATGGCTAAAATTCATTAAAAGGTGAAATACTCTTGGCTTCAGTGACTATGTGATGATTGAATCATCTTTAGGTGTGCTCTTGACAACACTTAAACATTCAGTTACCTGGACAGCATCCTCATGGTAGGTAAGACTGAAAAGTCACACCATGATGCTGCTGCTGTTGTGTGAATGAACTGGCACTTGGTTCTGTAGGTTTACCCATCTTATATACTGGTCCCAGCAGTATGTCTGTGCTCTGTCTGGGAAACATTTTATTTCAAAATAAACTTTTTTCTTACACTTCCTCTCCCTACCAAAATGTCTTTCAGGTGAGGACAACTTGGTGAGATGAACACAACTGGGATATTTTGCTCATGATACACTTAAGCATGAATTTCCCAGCACAGATTTTATGAAGACAATAATTTTCTTAGCAAAAAAGTAATGAGTTATAAGGTAAGGATGCTAGGAGTAAGAGGCCAAAATTTCACATGCATCTCTGTTTTTCATCTTTACCATTAGGGTTTCTTTATTTAACACAATACAGTTTTGGATTTCTCAGTATCATATTGATTAACTGAAAGAAGTAGGGACAGAAATTAAAAAAGGACTATGTAGGTGCAATTCACAAGTGTTCATATCAATAATAAAATGCAGCTAGCCTGGTCAAATTAAAGTTAAGGGCATAGATAATAGGAGTGGACATAAACTACATTCCAGCACAGCAAAAAGAAGCATAGGTACTTGGAGTCTTTTTGTCTGCTATAAGACACATGGAACAAACAAAATCAATTACAAATTTAGATTTTCAGGGAAAAAACCCCACTTCAATAATGCCTAATGGACAGTAGAGCACTCAGTTCTCCCAAACCTACTTGGAAGCCACGCTGCATGATTCACTGGAAAATATGATTGTAATAAATACTGTAGAATATCCTACATTTATGTGGAAAGAAAGAGTGATGCAGAATCCTTCCAGCAGAACATCCTTCTGTCTTTTGAAAGGCAAATGACTGCCTCTGATACCTTGCTTACTGTCTTCTGCAGGATTTCTACAGCTGCCCTAAACAGCTGAACACTATTCATCAATGAATAGAAAGCCAAAATCATTGTATATAGACAAAAATTTATTTACCAGATTTTCATTTAGAAAATAATTAGACAGGTCTACACTAAAGAGTTAACTCACAGGCATCTTGCTTATAGGAAGAATTGCTTTTTGTCAGGAGGTAGATTTTCCCCTCAAATGAGCAAGTATAATGTTCATGCAAAGCAGTGAGAACTGGCAGAGTTGATGCTTGATTTTAGCATTTAGCCTAGGGAATACAAAAGAGAAGTGACACTGGCAGGACTGGTTTTGGAAGGTAGCTCTGTCATTTACCTTACCTGTGGTTTTCTTACAATGTTGCTGTATTCACTCTGCTGTTCCCTGGCATATCCTGATAGCTGAGGTTGGCTCACATTGAAATACTTTGTTTCTTCGGTTAATAATAAATTAATATTGTCACCCTGTCACCTGCCTCACTATCTGCATCACTGATTAATATTTTTTATCAGGTGCATAAGTGATGGTTCTGCTGAATTTCACTGAATTTTACTTGACCAGTCAAATGCTCCTAATGTCATGCTAAAAACAGCTGTTGTGAACAGCAACTACAATCCCAACCAGTGCAAGTGCAATGAACTGTCTGTTTTATCTTTTCTGCTCTGATAAAACACATTTCTCATGCACAGCCATCTCTTGGAAACCACTAATGGGAAAATATATTGGTAAGCTTTTCCTACAGATTTAGTGCAAGAAAATTAAATAGTACTACTAGTTGCATTCACTGCTGGAGAAGCAAGAAAGGAAGTGGCTTGAATAAGACAGTCTAGCAAAAGTTTATGACAAAATTAAGAATAAGATGGTGCTTTGGATATTGGCCTGAAAGATAATTCCCTGGCATCTTCAATCCCATCATTATGCCCCCAAAAAGATAAGTGTGCTGTGGGTCAGATACAGCTCACAGGCTCACAGACAGAATATTTTGTCTCAGGGACCATGTAACACTCCCCTGGACAGCGGTCCATCAGAAAACTCAGAACCAACTAATTCACCATACAGAAAAGGAACTCAAATTAGCTTCCCAACATCTCAGGTTTATCTCCAGTTGCTGTTTGGCAGATATAATTTGAAATGGACTTTGCACTTACCCGAGAACATGTTCACACAGCAGCCTGCAGTAATCACTGTGAGAACTAGTAATTAATAGCAGAATCTTCCCAGCATTCTTCAGTTGTTTCATCCACTTTTTTACAGACTCTGGACATTTTTGTAAATATTTGTCTGGATGATTTTTCACTTCTGGGAAATACGTCCCACAGTTTTCTAAAAAAATTAAAACAAAATTATGTTATCCAATCCAGCCCACAAACCACTTAATCCACACAACAAATATCCTTTTATGTGCAAATGACACAATTAAAAAAAGGCAATACCAAAGTGTAAAATTTTCCTTGGGCTGTAACTTAATATAAACCAAAACCCCCAATCAAACCAAGAGGATTCATTGTAGCAGAAATAAATTTGCATGACTTTTCTCTTTTATTATGGAATTTTCATAGTTATTTTGTTTCATGTTCTTTCGCTCATAATAGTTAATAGTGCAGAAACTGCAGATAATAGTTTTATGCAGGAAATAATTATTTCTTGATGCTTTTGCTCAATTTTTAGATACTTAATTTGGAATTGTAAAATGAGTTTAATGTTTAGAAAGTGTTAAGGACCTGAAATTCTGAAAAACACCTGTTCAGTTATTTCTGACACTTTAGATTGGCATTGACTGATCAGTAACATCCATTTTACTATTTTTGCATTTTTCACAAGCAGCACTTTATCTATGAAAGGTTGATAAAATTGTCAAAGACTTATAAATATTTGGAATGCTAAGAAGAGATGCAAAAAACCACACAGTTCCAATTCCAGCTTCATTAATGTCTTTTTTTGCCAAACAAAACAGAAATAGAATTTTGTAAATACACTTGGAATGTAAGATTTTTAAAAGTGTGCAACAACACTAACTTGGCAGTAAAAGTTACCTATTCATTAAAGTACCAATAAATATTCATCTTGTTATTGCCCATAGCTGCTCTACCAAGACCTCAAATTAACATTAAAATTACCTACATATTTCCTCTGTGCTCAAACTCTCTATAACCAAACCTGTCAAGCTAGTTAAAGGTTTAAAAAGAAATACAATAATTGTAGAGACAGAAACGATACCAAGTATTTGGCTCTAAGTCTGTGTGTGTTATAGTATAATGAACATCATCATAGATTATTTTTCTTCCAGCACTTGTTCTATATGCAACTGTCTGCGGTCAACTTTGCTGAATGATTTAATAAATCCCAGACATTACTTAGCCTTCTGGTATGTGAGTAATGCTGCTCTCTAGTTTGAAAAAAAATAAGATTTAAACCACTTGAACTTTAGCTATTTAACGAAAGAGAACACACATGTTCGAAACAGTAGTATCAAAGAAAGACTGAAAGATGCTGGGTGCTAAACATAACACCGTTTCATACACTACACATTCAAACATCCACAGATGGCAGGGAACAAAAGTCTTCCAAAAGAAGTTTCAAGTTGGCTGTTATTCCTGCAACTAGACAGGAGGCAAAAATGTAATATTCTGTACTACGATTTGGCAAATTTCTTCCAAAAAAGTGGGCTAGTGTATCTGAGGAGAGTCTCTGAAACAAAATCTCCCAAATCACAAGCAGGTCACTATTCCAGTTCTTTGTTGTATTTAGGTCAGGGTTTGTAAGAGTGTGTACCAGGGGAATATGAGTCTGTTCCTGCAGCCGGCATTATGGGATGCCATGACATTTGCCTTGAGAGCTAGCCAAGAACAATGATTTTTTTGATTAAACAAAGCACATTTACGAAAGAAGCCTTCCTGTTGTGTTTTTCCTCCTTCTTTCCTGGGGCATGAATATTGTTTGGGATGAGTGATAGAGTTTCTAGGAGCAAAAGCTGCATTTTTTTTCAATATTATCATTAGTAATTCTATTTTATACTCTATACTATGACAATTTTTCCTTTTTGGTGTTTTGGAAAGTGCACAACATTAGATATGAATTAAGGTGGACACATAAAGCAGGCTTGGCATTTGCTTTCACAGGTTCAAACAACTAAAATAAAGATGGTAAAGTTCATTTTCATAACCAGTGACCTAGCACTCTTTTTACCCTCAGACAAAAAGATCTGTTTTACTCTTGGACACTCTTTGTTTTTCTTTTCTTATGAAATGCCTTCTGCCCTCTGTGGCCATTCTTTGATGTGTAATTTAAAGATTTTCAGCTAATTTAATCCACACTGTCTTCTTTGTCCACAATATGTGCAGTATCTTCTACGTGATAAATCTATTATATTTGGCCTTTAGGTTACATCTGTAAAAGGTCAACAACTCTGGATTCAATATATGAGCTGAAAGAGAGTCTTATTCTAGCTTTCTATCCAGATCCCAAAGCCCAGCTGTTAATTGCACACAAGCAATGAATCAGTTCTTGACACTGGGGTCTGAAATTTGCCTCTGAGCTGTTTGCTGTATCAGGCAGAGGCAGCTCAGAAGAGCCCTCATTAAAACATACTCTACTGTAATTAGGCCAGCATGGCCCAGGAAGGTAGAGTTTGACTTAATTCCCAACATACTATTGCATCTGGTGAAGACCTTTTGGTGGAATACAAACTCATACCTGTAAATGAGCTTAACCACCAAAGCCTGCAAGATTTGATTGAAAGTCAAATAAAATAAAAGCTGAAAAACTTGTTCATTATCCCTGAGCAAGAGACAGCTTTGAGGAGTTTAGCAGAGCCACAGGCACCTGGTTGGCAAAAAGAATTGTGGAATCTTTAACATGTGATAGAGAAATAGCATCATGTCAAGCCTTCAAAATTAAATGGAATTATTTCCTAATGACAAATGAAGTCTCTTTTTTCCACTATGACATATGTTGCACTATGCTTTTCTAACATAAACATGTTTTTCAAACCATAAAAATAAGAAGAAAATTCTGTTAAGCAAAGCACCAGTGAGAAATCAGAAAAGAAATAATTTTATCAGACCCAACAGAGCAAAGGCAAAAATGAGTTAAAGCTAATAGTAAACTATTATACAGATCCATTCTTGAAAAACAAACAAAACAATTCTTCAGAAGAACACCGTTCTTGAGACAGAAGAAATTCTCTAGCCTGCAATACCTTCCTCATAATGCTTATGGGCCATCCAAAGTACAAAATGCTCTTAAAAATGGAACTGTAAGCAAACTTTAGAAAAGTTTTGTTGGTCCACAAATTCAGTGTATCAAAGTGGGGGACTTGTGGTCACTGCCAGATCTACATCTGAGAGTTTGCTATCTACACTGTCTAAAATAAAAAAAAAACCCTCTACATCTTTTTTCTCTGTTTTATGAATATCACGTAACATAAAGCTATATGGACATTGACATTAATGCATACCCATAAATCAGTGAAAGCAAAACATTAACAAAACAACTGTCCCAACTTTAACCTCAAAGTCTCTGTTGTTTTCAGTTACCTTCAAGCATGCCAAAGCCTTCATTAGTAACCTCTATCTCTTTGGCAGTGTGAACACTTACTCAAAATACAAAAATGTATTTAATAAAAAAAATTGAAACAAGAAGACTGTGGCAATCAACATAATAATCAACGTATTTACCCCCTGCGATTTTATGAGAAACCTGAATCCCATAATGTGGAGCAGGAAAGTGAATATCTAAGCATTTTATACACAACTTTGGAATTTGTTACATATTCGTTACCATGGAACAAATGCAATTTTTCCAATTTCCATTCTTGTTACTAAACAACTTGAAGTTTATCTCAAATTTCTGAAATACAACCTGGAATAGCAAATTAGCCAACCAGCCTCTGTAGAGATTTATAATCATCTTCCAAATACACTTTCAAAAGTAACAATTGCCTTTGCAGTCCCCCAAGTATCCTTTTGGAAAAAAAAAATAAACTAAAGCTGAAGATAGAAATATAAGCAATTGAAATTAATTGTCTAGAGCCACCACATATTAAAGTCCTGCCAGAGCCTCTTATCAGATCAAACTCCTGTTGTATTTTCAAAGCAATATAATTTCCTCTATCTACATTATCAGAGGTTCTCTCAGTGTCCAGCCTGGAGTTTGTTTTTTCTTGTCTCATCTGACATTTTAATTTAATCAGGACATTCTTTGCATCATCTTGACTTGCAGTTTAATTGTGCGTAACACAGTTGTGATAGCAAGTGTGATGGGAGTTATGTAGCAGGAAATGCTGGAAATGCTCAGCTGGCAGACCAAACTCAGAAAGAGGTTTTACATGCTTGTGTCTTCCAGCACAGACAATAGTCCAGTCCTTAATCCAACACCCTCCTCTACTACTCACAAAATTACTTTATTGAAGCATGGACTTTGATGTTCTAATATAATACCTGTATTTATGGAAAAAAAAATTATGGATTTCTTTTGTGCTCTGCATTACACTGCTTCTCCCTGGCAGGGTCAGTTCACACCCACTGGCTCTGGACTCCTTTGGACTCAATGTCTGTAAATCCCCACTGCCAGGACACTGCAGCTTTTATCCCTTAACTGTTATTTGGATTATAAAGTGGGCAAATGTTCAAGAGGCACGTTTCTGGAAAGGTTTCAGTCCAGAACTAAAACACAGGAACAGTGTATTTCTTAGTATTGTCACTGCTTCTAAAGGGCACCTACTTGATTAAATTAAAAATAATTTATCCACTATTTATACAATTTAGCTAAGCAGAGAAGTATGAGGCTAAAAAAAATCCCTAGAATTCAGCCAAGAAAAATAAACTTTCAGCTGCCAATTTGTAGCTTGTATTTAGTGGCTTTAACAACCAACAATCTCTTACAATGAAAGTAGTATTTGGGAATGTCACTTTTAAACCCAAAGGCAATGTGATAGCTTAGCTATTAATACCCACAGAAAAATTCTCTGTAGCTCTGCCATGAGTAAGAACTTACAGTTCTTCCCTAATTTTTGTCTTAATGCAGGCTTGCAGGTAATAGTTATTAATTTGATTAACAGAGTAGAGCTGCAATAAATGTTACAATCAGCAATGATACAGACAACTACATTCATCGTATATTCCTATCCACTGTAGCCTTACAGCACTTCAGGTTTTTAAAGTGAATGGAGACACTTCTTTGACCATTGTTGCTGTCTTCTTCTCTTGTCTAAATAAACTAACTTAACTATCACAAGCATTCAACAGAAACACAAGAAAAATACCTTCATCACAAAAGATTCTGCAAAAGAATTTAAATTTCATCTAATGAAAGCAAGTAGAGGAGAAAGGGGGTGATGGTTAAAATAACATCAGGCAAGTTGTTTTTTACTTCCTTTTATTTAAGTTGAAGTGTGTGTCCTACTAGGAGCAGTGAAAGCAAAATGACAGACGGAAGGAAATGTTAACATAAAGCAAGATAAGAAGTGAAGGATGATGCAGGGATGACTGGACAGAATATGGTTACATTCTGGAGGCCTGGGATGAGGCAGATATCAGGAACAGGGAGCAGCAGGAAGAGATAAATCATCCTTGCCTTCCCCCAGGAGATAAAAACTTTTAAAAACAGAATAAAAGGATGACAGCCATGGAAGACAGGAGGTTAGGAAGAGGCAAATGTCATAAGAGCAGAAATGAAGAGTTATGGATGTCAAATATTCTGAGTTTTTAGGTTTTCTGCAATTGCCTCAATTCTTTAGAAAGGCTGTGAAATTCTTTAGAAAAACTGTGCCATTTCTTAAAAGGCCAAAGGGCTGAAGATTCTGGTCCAGTTCAGGCAGGAAGAATACCAGCTCTTTACACTTTGCTTATTAGGAGCAGCCATGAAAAGAGGATACTAAGTTTGGCGATAAAGGGGATTTTAATATAATGGTACCAAATCTCTCATTCTCACCTGAAACAAGAGTGAAGCAATATTTCTGTGATGAAAGAGGGGAAAAAAAGGAGTATGGGTTGCTTGGACAGTGGAGACCAGAAATTCAGAATGACACCTCAGTGAGTTGCTGCCTGTCACGAGGCTGAACTTTGCAACCTGATGAACCTCTGCTTGTTGTAGCTAAGAATTAGCTTATGTGCCCAGATATATGAGCAGCTACTTACAAAACAGTATCTTTCAAGATGCTCTTGTGTATACAAAGGAAACAGAAATGGGATAGAAAAGGGAAAAAAACCCCAAAAATTAGATAGAAGAGAGGAAGTAGGAAATACGAAGAGAAATGAAAAACAAACCAGTATTAAGGAGAGGTTGCATTCTATTAATAACACATACCCATAAATAGGGAACATATATTAGGATGTTCAATCAAATTAAAGAGAAAACTTTTCCTTCTCAGAAAAGTAGGGATTTTTATGACCACAATGCAAACACTATGCATGTGGCACTTGAGTTTTGAACAAATCACATATTACCAGTGGAACTACAGGATCAACTGGTTCTGTATTAGCCTCTTTTGTCTGTGTATATGTTAAAGAAGATGTTTACCGCCCGCATTAACATTAACATTCTCAATATTTTTAGCAACACCCAGCTCTGGTCAGGCAGAAATAGATCACATTTTCTAAAATAATAAACTATTTTCCAGTGATGACAACTCTATGCTCACCTTGATTAATTTCAAGGGGGTGACCATAAGGTAAGAGTCCATGGTGGGCTAGGAAAAACATGACTACTTGGATTAATAGTGGCTGCAGTGCTGTATAAACACTTAATACACTGAAGGAAACATTTTAGCAGAACACACACAAAACATCACCTCTGTAAATATTTCATGGGTCATTTCCTCTTCTACTTATTTTCTACCCCTGTGGCCTGTGAGAAATTTATTGCAAAATTTAAAATGCTTTGGTAGCTAAAGATAGGTCTCCAATGAAAAAGGGACTGATTGACTAGAAATTTTCCTAAGGAAGCTGAGAGCAGATGTTCCTTCTGGTTTAATACTATAAGGCAGAAACCACCAGTCTCCCTCCCGCACTTGTGATTCTGAGTTGAGGTTCCCATGACAAAGGCTGTCAGGAACAGCAGAGAACCTTTAGCTATATTTAAAGGGAAGTCCTAATGGCTAAATTAGAAGCTATTACTGCTCTGACATCTCTTAGCTGAACATCACATGCCCTCCCTCCCCCTGTGAAGCAGGGGGTAGAACCAAAGAGCTCTGATGGCCAGCTCAGAACCTCAAGGCTGTGCAAGATTTAAAGGCTGGCCCTAACCAAAGTCAGCTTCAAGGTGAGGCTGTATAATTTCTCGAAAACATGTATTTTCAACAGCTTTTCCTTGACAACTTTTCAATCAAGCTTTAAAAGTACCATTTCCTGACACCCCCCACCATTTCCTATCTGAAAGAACCCCATTCCATCTGTTCCTAATCTTCACCCTCCTGTTTGCTAGCCCTGCCTCATCTCCCACCACATCAGCAGTGTCCTGGATGCAGAACAGACAAGACTCCTAGGAGTGCAATGCCACAGACAGATGCTGGCATGGCTTTTGCCATGTGGTGTTATTCTTACTCCTTACTAAGCTCCACGAACACTAAAAGAGAAAGTCAGGCTATTTTCCTGTGTTTTCTGTTCTTACTGGTATTCTCAAATGGCTGATTTAACTGCTCCTACAGCCAGAGTTAGCCCCATTCTGCAGTTCTTGCCCCATCTCTTCCCAAGCTTGCAGATCCCTTTCTTTAGAAAAGGGTAACAACACAAATTAAAAAAAAAAAAAAAAAGAGAAGCACATGGTACACAACAAAGTCTGCAGCCTGACTTCACCATGACTGCTCATGCATGACACTTGTAAGGAAGTTGTCTTGATGTAGGTAGTTTGAATGACCTTCCATATTTTTGTATACACAAATCTTGGAGACAGAATTTCTTTCTTTTCTTGTTTTTTGTTCTTTTCCTTCTGGTTTTATGTTAATATTTATATCAACATAGCAATGTTTCCCCAGTGCACTACTTTAGAGAAAATTATTTATTTCTCAAAATAATTCACTTCCTTGCTTTACATTACCACGCTAATTTGCAGTGTAACAGACCAGATTTATCAAACTCTACGAGACCAATCATTTCTGATGACGCTCTCGCAACCTACAGGCTGAGAACTAAACTCGTGCAGAGGTAATTATCCTTTGCTGGACAAATATTCAGTTAAATTAGTCTGATTCTCCAGATCTTCCCCACTGCCCTGTGTGAACAATTAAAATGAATAAACCACAGGTGATAAAATCTGCATTGTCAAAAATGTCTTCAGTGTTAATTTTTATAGGAAGACAACCTATCAGCAGGAAATTACCATAAAAATTCTGGAAATCTCTATTTTTACCTATATTCAGACCGTTAAAGTTACTGAGCCTTATACACACAGTTGTCACACACATTTTTCATACAATCTTGCCATAGAAGTATATTTGAGATGATTATTCTATGTGCATTACAGCTATTCACACTGAACACCTATTTTTCCCAATGAACAACGCATACTTAGATGCCTGTTAAACTCTACCTGGGGTCCACTCACACACCTTTAAAACACATCCCCTGGTCAAGACATCCATAAAAGCCTGCAAAACAATTTAGGATGGATGGAAGGAGGAAATTGTTTTGTTCAGCTGAATACAGCTAAGTAGGTGGGAAATAGGATCTGTTCAGGATGCTGCTGCAGTCTAATTTGACAGGAAGTCAAATATTCAAGTACCATTTTATTCATGCATCTGATGAGGGTTACTTAAGTGCATTGGGGTGTGTGAAATATGCTTTTATGCTTGGTGTGGAAATGAAATGCAAAATGAAGAAATAAAATACAGTAGATAGATATCTTACAATGACACACAGGCTACAGTTGCTGATAAACTAAAAATCCTACTTGGCTGGACTGCTCCACCAAAAAGACATTACAGGTAATCCCTGCTTCTGAGATCTCAAATTAAAATAGCTCTGGGAAAGAGATGAAACTCTTGAAGCTTTGAATGCATCAGCTACTTTGAGGCACTTGTTGCAGTAAGAATGAAGTTAAAGTTCTCAGAAATATTTTTTCTGGAAGCAGAAGAATCATATACCTCTTATACATGCACATGTACATACTAACACACAAACAGAGATACATACATATGTATATTAGAGAAAACCAGTATTTTTGTCTTAAAACAAGAAATAATCCTTTTCTGTCTCCCAAGAAACCGTGCATTGCTAAGAACAAATAGGTGTTAATTCCACCCTCCAGGTCTACAGTTACAAACTTTCCAAATGGGTACAGATGGACCAAGAGCTGTAAGCAGACTCCAATTTTACTTCCTCCATAACATTCCCATATAGATGCCACATCCACATTTCAAAAACAATCTGAGGGGCAGTGGGAAACTGCAAGCAACAAACACCACAAGAATAGGGTAGGGTGAAGAGCTATGTTTAAATTGAGGCATTTAAAATTGTATCGGAAAAACATATCAGAAAATAAGACATTACAGAAGACTGTGACCAGGGGAGATTTGTAACAGGCTATTCACCTTTCATGTTTATGACTAGCCTTTATATACACAAAGTTACCAGATGTGCTTTCCGTATTCTCGGTATTTTTACAACTTACAAGTAGTGTTCAACAATAACTACTCCTACTGCAGGTGATGTACCACCCTCTGCTACGCTTACCATCACATTTTAACACATAAAATGAAAGCCTTACTCTTCTTGCCAGGGATCTCACACTAGCTATCCTGTTAACACAGCTCTCAAATCATACACACCCCAAGTGCTTTTCATGGTTTTGGCCCACAGAGCTGCAAAAATCTAGCTGAGGCTGCAGAAGTATATTTCCAGTCCCTGTGCATTAAAGAAATATTAACAGCAAGACATACCAAGAAGGGCCATCAGGATAAGACTCAAAGAGCTTAAATGACAAGGAGTCAGGATACATTCAGACCCTGCAGTGAGACACAGTATAAAGGCATTCATTGATCTCTAAGAAGCCGACACAGCTGGAGGAAGCAAGGCCTCCATTTGTGCGTATTTGTTCTCCATCCCAACAGTCCAGCCGCATGGCACCGGAAACAGACCAGCTTCCCGGAGCAGGAGCTCGTCCTCCCAGGCGCTATTCCCTCCCCGGTCCATCGGTCTGGTGGTGCCATCTAGCGAGGGGGGGCCCCGTGGGACCGGCACCGCACTGTGGAGGCAGCTGCACCATCACCTCGAAGCACCGCAGCCTCCCTGCTGTCAAGAACCATCACACCGTGGCTGTCGGGAGCACAAATCCCAGCTATTAATTTTTTAAATTAATTTTTTCCCTTTTCTACACTTATTGAAACCTTCCTAAATTTCTAGACGAAAACTAAAAAAACGCGGAACAGACCTGAAACATACAGTTCCACTGAAATGATGCCAAATGGCAGTAGCCTCAAACAGCAAGCATCAGAGGTCAGGGCATGGGTGTGGAGGAAGGCTTCATGGAAAACACTGGGTGATTTGACAGCTTAAACATAAATCTAAAAGGAAAATAATAGTCTTCAAACATGTAGAAAGCTCATGCTTGGGGCAAAAAAAGACAAAAGGAATAATGTCTCCTCTGAGACCAAGGTCAATTAGTCAAGAATCAATGACCTTACACTTCTGCAAACCTAGACTAGAAATGATAAGAAAGTTTCTGATTTTAATGGCACTGACACACTGGAAAAGCTGCCAAGGAGGTTGTATGATCTTTGTCAGTGCAGGTCTTCAAAAAGGGGCTAGAAAGCTATCTGTTAGGAACACCTAACCCACCCCTTTGGCAGTGCTGTGCTAAATGCAGTTATCTTCTACAGTTCCTAAAAGCACTGTGTTTACATACTACTAATGAATATACATCCTCATCTCCATCAATTGCTTTAATGAGCGATGCTAGTGTTCACATTTATCAATTTGATATGGATAATGATACTTACGGTCACGTCAGAAAAATTTACTAGTAGGCAGTAAAAGAAATTAATTCAGCGAAGAGCATCAGCACAGCTCTGTTAACACAGTTTTTGCTAATCTGAACAATAATTCTGAAACTTATCCAAACTAAAGAGAGAGATACAGACTGTTGACTTCATGCTACTTTCATTGCAGACCATCCCTCTCCCATTTGCACCAGCTCATTTACCATAGGAAGGCTGAGATAGGAACACTCAATTCCTAACGCCATTTTCATGAGCCCAAAGATTCCATTATTTTATGGCAGAGCAACCAGCCTGAGAACAAAGAAAAAAAGCTGCTTTCCAGAAATGTAACAAGATGTACACTCTCCATTATGAATGCTTAAAAAATTGCACAGCTGAAACTAAATGCAAAGCCTGTGTGTTGAGTCCATCACTCTCCTACAGAGAATGGAAAAGAAGAAATTAGTTAAAATTATACCTAAAGTGTTGTTGGAAAGGTTGTTGCTGGTCAATCTGCCAGTAAGAATTCTGGAGTTTAGAGTCCAGAGAAATCTATTTAAAAGTTATGAAGAAAATTTTTCTGGGTGCTCTGTTTGTGATTCTGTATTCTTACCTCTCCTGGTTTGATCCTTCACCTGTTTTAACATTATCCAAACAACATCAAACAGATGAGAACTCTTGGCTTTCTGAGGCCATTTTTGTATGGATCTCTGCAGCTACTAGCAGGAAATTTTGGAAGTTAAAGGCAACTTGTATGTTTGATATAAAATCATAGAATTGTAGAATGGTTTAGGTTGGAAGGGACCTTAAAGATCATCTAGCTCCAAATCTCCCTCAAAATACTTAAGTGACTACAGAGTATCTCATAGCGTATTTACGGTGTATAACTTAAAAGGCTGTTGCTATTTCACTTAATGAAAACCTCACAGGACTCAAGTCTTTCAGGTTTCTTGCAGTGGCTGGTAGAGCTGGCAGTGGGTGGCCAGGAGCCCACCCTGCTCATTACAGCAGGGGGCATTCCTGCGCATCCTCATGCTGTTCTCCTGGGTGGGTAGGCTGTGGAGCATGCGGGTTTCCATGCACCTCCACCACCAACAGCCCTGCTCCAATTCTCTTGCCCTCTCACTACAACCTCAATTAAACAGTTTAATGAGAAAAAGCAGAAAGCAAGATCCTGGTTACTACTCAAACCCTTTCTAAGCTGTAAGGAAGGATCCTGCCATTCAAATTCCACTTACATGGGGCTTAGCCAAACAGGATAGAGTACTTATAAAAGCAAAGCCTGCATGAACAATTAATATTTATGTATTTAAAATGTTTGTAGAGGCAGTTTCCACAGAGCAACAAAAGTCCTCCCTGAATATTTATGAAGAAACTACATGACACACAAATAGCTCTTTTGTTTTCCAGACTGTGGAACTGATTATTAAGTCCCAAGAAAACAGACACATAAGGAGAACCACTTCTCTTTTAGTCTTTAAATTACCATTCCTGCCAAAGGCAGTGACATATGCATAGCATGTTTGCATCTAGCACCTTACATTCTCCAAAAATGAGAAAACATTTTAATCCTCATTCACTTATTTTTTGACTGACATTAATGCCAGATTCTTGTGTTAATATCATGTGTTGTATGAGCTTTCTTTCATTACCTCCTTTCTGCTAGAAGAAATGAATTGAGTATGGAAATGTCTCTAGAACTAATGCTGGTTTTAGACAGTTTATAGTGATATAGGACACAAAGTATATTTTTTTCATTAAAACACTCCTATCAGGACCAATGTTAAATTTCATCATCAATACTAGCTATATCACAACTGCTTTTTAAAAGGAATTTCTTTGCTCTATAAGGACTCAAGATAAGCAAAAAGAAACAGAAGTAAAAATATTTTCTTTTTCCTTTTTAAGTGGAAATTTTCAGGCATTAGAAACCATTCAAGTATCAGAGATTATTCTGTCTGATAATAGCATATCAGATACATGTAGATCTTTCAAGAATTTGCACATATCTATATTCATTGATAAAAGTTGCTATGAAACAAAATCCAATTTGCACATATTACACACATGCATGTAAGATGTATTTGTAGAGAAAGATAAACATACTTATATGGAAAATGCCATTACCATTATAGTTACAAGCTTATGGGCTAGTGGATAGAATAAAACAGTAACTATACTAAAAGAGACTTTAAATTACACATAAAGACTTCAAAAATCTTTAGAGAAAGGACTATAAATTCTTATGTGTCCGTTTAACTGTTAGGCTTTTGAATTACTTATGGCTTTTTCCACATGTGCAATCTTTCTTCTACAGAAATGCATTGTTAGAAAGTATGACGACAGCATCACATGCTGTTATGAAAAGAAAAATACAGAGAATTTAACAATTTTATTGGAATTTTTATTTAACCACATGCTCCTTTCATGATTATCTCACCAGAAACTTTGTGATAATAAAAGTTCTTCTTGGTTTATCAGGATCTATGGTTGCATTCTTTCATAAATGTTTTTGCCCAAAGAATGGCAGTGCTATATAGAAACAAAAGATATCATGCATTAGGCTGTCTAAACAACTTTCATCTGATTCTTTCTAGCTTTAGACAATTGTGTGTAGCTGTTGGTATTTGACCATAGCTGACTGTGTGCTAAGTAAGGTATTTTATAGCTTGATAAATATGCCTCTTAAGGATTTGTCCATAGTCCCATGACAAAACTCACACTGACTTCAGTGGCATAAGGGTTTACAAGGATTTTATTCTCCTCAATATAAGAGACTGAGCACCAGTTAATAGTATTTCATACACTCAAAAGACACAAGCTGATTCTGCTCTTACTCCTGCTCTCATTTTAATTTCTGTTGCAGATGATTACAAGAGATCAAATAAGCAAATCTAAGCATCTGGCAGACGAGAACGTGTACCTGCTTTCCTTACTCCCTCATTCAGGCAAGTGTTTTATTTCACTGTGGGGACAGGTTTAATGTGCACATATACAGTCACTCCATCTCCCCTGACAAACAGTAACTTTTTATGCCATCTGCAAGCTCAGCAACATGCCCCATGTAACACACCAATCTAAAAACACCTTTCACAGAGCTCACCTGGGAAGTTTAAACTCTTCCTTTCCAGCTTGTTTAAAATATCCTTTGCTTGAGCCAAAAAAAATGGATATGAAGGAGACTGCAGGGGTCCTACACTGGGAAAAGTAGTCTGGCTTATTAAGTGTAGAGAGCTAAACCAAACAGGTGGCAGCATTTCCCCACAGTGCAACAAGAAGCTCGTCTGAGTGACTTACAACCTTAGGCATGCAAGAAACACTTCAATTGCTGCATAATTTCACCAACATGATATATACCTCATATTTTATCCAGTCAATGTTATTTGAGTGATAAGAACATGTCCAAATTCTAATACAGCAGAACTGGGAATGATTTAAATCAGAAGCATGCTTACATGCCATTTTTTTCCTAGTTTGACAGGTACAAATAGCATTATACTATATTAAAAAAACAAGTAACAAGTGGTTTCTACATAAAGGTTCCAAAATTAGACAAATTATTTTTCTTTACGGCCATATAACTTGGGAATGCAATGAAATAATATAGTAAAATGAGAGGATTACATAAAGGGCAGATAGCATTCAGACCAAGATGGGAAGGTATGTGTGTGGCTTGTTGCATTCACTGTAATGACACCTGAGTGTCTCTATGAAAACACTCACTGAAAAAAATATTTTTCTAAAAGTAAGATACAGTAAGTTTTTATAATAATTTTACAGATTACAGATGTCCTCATTACTATAATGTAATTATATTATAACCCTGGATTTAAAAGTCACCAAGCACTGGCTCTGCTGAAACACCAGAGGGAGCAAGTTTCAAAGAGGAGTCAATGCTTTTATTGAAAGCTCTCCTGGCTACTGTGTTTCATCATTTAATAGGATGCAAAAGAATTTAGTCAGAGTACCTGGAATGGCTGTGAACACACCCTTCAATGCAAAGCCCTTCACTTTATGATGAAATGTGTGATGAGGAACACCAAACAGAAGAAGAAGTAAGGATGTGCATCATTTGGACAGTGGCAGGTTTTCATTTACAAAGCTGAAAAATCTTCTGTTACTGACTATGGGAGGAAAAACTAGCAGCCTTGATGTCTTTGCCTAATCCTAATAAGGATTATTTTGGTATTGACGGTTTTTTACAAAATTGGCTCACACTTCTCCTTCACAGCACGAATCACAGACTCAGTTGTACAGACTCCTCTTAAAGACTAAAAAAGAGAACAATAGATAAGATCAAAATCAAACCCACCATACAATGAACTGTGTTACTTGGAAAAAACACATTCTCTTGTCCTTCATTAGGGACTAAACCCAGGCAGGGATCAAAGAAAAAGCCTCTCAAATGAGTTGTCTCTCTGATGATTCACATCTGAAAAAATGAGACCTGACTCAGAAGTGACCTTGTTGCTGAGTCTTAAATGGGAACTGAAACTTTTCAGCTGCTCTTAAGGACTGATCAAGTGACAACGTATGCCTCCATCCTTAATACAGTTTCAAATTTTGCAATGATAAAAATCTCTTTATGTCATTACACTGGGCCCAGTTTGGTCACAATATACTGCCACCCACTGCTCACCTGTAGGGAGATCTCAATGGCTTCTTATCATAGCTGCTGCTCTGCTGCTGGTGGCGACCTGCTCTTGAGGGACCTCTAAAGTCAGGAGTAGTCTTTGCATTACCGTTAGTGCAATTTCTCCTCATAAAGAGTTTTTCAGCAGGAATATTGTCTTAGTCCTTCCCACTCTCTCCAGTGAATGGTGCCTGATCCAAACTGCTAGCAAATAATTTTGTATGCACAGAATGCACAGAAAGGGCTGTTTCAAACCAAAGAAAACAGTTTGTCGTGGTTTTGGTGTCTGCTTTCAATCTAGGAACAATGAGTTTCAGAAAAGAGGGGGGAGGAGGAGGAGGAGGAGAGGAGAAAGTCATAGGATAGCTGGGTTAAGGGAGGGAGAAGGGGAAGAAGAGCAGCCTCTTAAGTAGGGTTTCTGGCCAGGGATCAGCAACAGCAGTTGAAAGCAGAATTCACTACAGGTTTTTTTGGAACTGGTCTGATTGGTACTGTTGTAGCAAACCAGCTCATATCTCTTTCACTCCTAACACAATATGATCCCATGGGAGAAAGGCATCCCAGGGATTTGATCACCACAATTACTGCAATAAACAAAGATCTGGGTGCAAGGAGCAAGCAAAAAGAATGCCTAAAATACAGTACTTCACAACATACCCTCCAGCTGTATTTAAGTCAGTTAAAAGTCTGTCAAACAAAAAAGGTATCAGAGAATGCTTTATTGCATCTGACCATCTTCAGGCAGCATTAGGAGGATTTCTAATGCCTAGGCACAAAGTATTTTCCTGCTTCTAAAGTACAGGATGAAAAAAGGAAATCTATTGCAGTGAACTTTTAAAGATTGGAGGGTATATTTGAAAGAAAGAAATATAACTCTGATTTCACAAACTCCACAGAGTGTTTTCTCTCCTTCTGGTAAGCACTCTAATTGGGGAGTTTGTACTTCACCTGACCTTAATGGATAAACTTACTAGCTGTTGGATCACTTCACTTGTCCTTTTTAAGCTCCAAGGAAGAGGTCGTCTGGCACCTCAGCAGGCTGCTGAGATCCAGCAGCGCTATCACTGCCTCCTGACTTGAAACAATCCTTTCCAGCGTTCTCGCATACCACATAGGTCTCACAGTTCAACGCTCAAGCTCTCGGAGACCACAAAATATTTGGCAGTGCGAGAGGTCTATGATCTTTCCTGTTTGGTTTTGCTCAGAGCTCTATAAGGCCAACAGTTGGTGCAAAGGCACTGGAGACTTAAAGGATTTCAGCAGTGTTCTCCCTTTGGGTTTTGGATTCTCTCTCTCTGTCCATGCAGGCAGCTGGCTGGTATCCTTCTGCCATTTGGAAGTTAGTTTGCCTCTGAAATACACATTAGTGCCACATACTGGCTTCCATGCTGGAAGGTGGATGCATGCCATATGGCCAGTGACTGCATATATTTCACACTGTTTTCAAATCAACCAGCAAGACAGTTCAAATCACCCTCTAAGATTGATGCATGTTACCAGAGTGATAATTCTGTGTTCAAGTAGTTATCTGGCTTCCTGACAGATTTATTTGATGCTCATAATTTTCCAAAAATAGCACATGATTACATATATTTTTTATTTTTAGTTTTGTCAGAAAATCAGCTACAGCCATTAAAAACTGCACACAAAACTTATGCTTCCTTTTCCTCTTCAGTCCTTTCCTAAATATTTTGCTTTTTTCAGCTTCTCTTTAAAAAGAAGCTGATCTGTTTTTCCTAAAGTTTGATAGCAGTTACAAAGTAGCTGGCACTGCACAGAGGTAGATATAGTATCCCATCCGTATCCTTTGTTTTTCATCCTCATTAAGTAGTACAATAATAACACCATACATCCAATTTGAAATAACATCATACTCTTTACCATAACAATTCAGGTTTATATTTAGAAAGAAAGCTTTTATTTAGCAGGAACATTTTTATTTAGGAAATCTCTGCTTTAGAGTTAGAAAGCAGTTTAAGTAACTTCAAGCCAGGTAAATGCAAAACTAAAGGTACTGTAAAACATCTATCTGATAGAAAAGATGCATGCAAATAACATTTTATTTTATTTTATTTTGGAGGGGAGTTGTTTATATTGTTTATCTTTTCCACACCAGTTTTCCTACTTTATTAGTGCAGCGACTGAGGCAGATCCAGGTGGGTGGTTTATAACAAGAATTTGATGCAGGTGCTTACTTTGTAGAGTAATTGCTTCTGCTTGGGCTAAATAATTAGCAAACTGAAGTGTACTGAATAAATAAATGTTTTAAAATCTAAGTAAGTCACCTTTTAAGTTACTTCATGCATCCCAAGAAACCCTGAAACAATTCACTGACAAAACTTACTCAAAGAAAACAGAAAATATTTTCCAGTTAATGAGGTCATGAGTAAGTTGTTGGTGATCAAACAAACCTTTCTTTATAAGTAACTATATTTTTTCTTTAGTGGTTTTCTTTTCCAGAACTGGGAAGTACTGGTTTCCTTCTCTCCCTTGCTAATGACTAAGATTCAGTGCTATGCTACACTGGCCAGAGGCAGGGAGACAAGAATAATGTGTGTTGTCTCCCACAGAGATTCTTTTCTCTGGACAATTTCAGTGTGGCATGAAAGCAAGTTCTGTCCAGGTCACCTTTAATAAGGAAGAGAATTCTCACCAGGGATTGTGGTTACCCTCAAGACTTCATTTAAATCTCTTGGGAGCACAAATATAAATTCCATTAACAGCTTGCTATATTTTAGCCTTCAAAACCAAAGCCCTAGTGTGCTTTGTAACACAGAAGAATAGCTAGGATATTGAGAATATTACTAGTTTTTTTAATTAATGAAATCTACACCAGCAAGAAATTGGAATATTGTTTGAATGACAAAGGGGTAATAAAGGCTCAGTATGTCTACTTTATTCTTTTTCTACTAGGAAATATAGAACTAGAAATGAGTAATCAAGCACTAACACAGTTGTTTTATTAAAATGATATTTTTTCTTTTTATTTTTTAATTACAATGAGAATATCCCCTTTTTGTTATTCCTCCCAGGCACCAGAAAACTTTACTTATCCTTAAGGGAAGAGGATACTACTGCAGTTGCAATACAAGTATCTTTGTCATCCTAATACCTTCACTAGGTGGTTTATTATCACTATCTCTTTATTTTCCTTGGAATAGGCAGAAAAATTCACATAAGTGTAACAGGATAAACTCTAAGCTCCACAGACATTTATATCAGATCTGTCCTCTGGCAGGTCACCCAATAAAATACAATTTTACAGAAGGTAAGGTGTGGACAATCACGTTACTTTCACATTTCCCAAAGCTCACTATAATAAGCTCATTATGACTTCATGCTGGTTTTATGCTAAATGCAGATCAAATACCTGATGCTTTATAAAGCCGAAGTGATGGGAGCCTCAAAGAAAGTCTGTGGGGACGAAGTTAACCTTGATGGTATTTTTGGAGAGAAATCTTATCAGCAAAGTCCTTCTATCCTACACCAGTGCTTTATTTAATGTAATGTTCTGGATGAGGCCCTAGGAGCCTTAAGCCAGCATCAATTCCTCACTAAATGTGAGCACACACATTCAGATTCAACTTAAAAGAAAGTGTTTGAAGATGTTTGTACTCAGACACTAAAGATGTTCCTAAATACTCCCTTCTACAGCTGACCACCCCAATTTCTTTCCCTTTGCTGTGGGAACATTTGCAGGTGCAATCAGAATGCTGGAAAAGTCCTGAAACTATGAGATCACAGAGAAGAGCAGCGCTGCAAATTCCTGTCTGCGACACAGGTCTTGCAGGGTAGATTTTCATTGACTTTGTCCCAGTGTCATGAAGAAGGAGGAGAACTTTCCAAAGCACTGATGGGTCCCTTCTGGGACAGGTCCTAAACAAGAGCTCTCCCCTGAGGTACAGACACAGTCCCAGGTACATAATGTACAGCTACACTGTAATTGCAGGGTAAGCAAAGAGGAAGAATGAGAAGTTTTTCTCTGGGACATGGAAATTTCCCAGCTCTGCAAGATGAGGAGAGGACTTAAGTCATGAATAACTGCTTTGGCAAAAACCTAGCCTAGTAAAAGAACAGTCCTTAAGGATGAGAATCACCCCACCTAAGGCTGACAATCCCTAAATCTGTGCAGGAAGGCAAGGCTTCTACAAACAGGTGTCTCTAGCATATTGCTCTTCCCACTTGAGTGTACACAGATGTCTAAAATAGATCATGTGAGTCACATGCTACAAATGCCTGTTTCTTTCCTTTGCTTCAAAAGAGGAATCTAGACAACAAATGCCTAATTGTCAATGTCCAGTGTTCAGTTGCATGAAAGCCAGTCTGGCTGGCTGGATGTGATTTTTTCAGCTGAGCTAATTAAACATGAACATCTCTAAAACGGGGAGGACAGCAATGATTAGGCTGATTAGGCAAGAATTAATTGGATTGATGAATACCAAAGGACTAGATGCATAAGACTGTCTGAAAATAAATTATCTTCTATCCTCTTCTTCCTCTCTTTCATGAAAGATGAACATTGACTATGCAGATAAAAAGAACATGCCCCAAATCCTGACTGTCTTCTGCAAACATCCATAATCTGGGGAAAATGAGATGTTTTATCTTGAATACAGCCACAGACAGAGGGCATGGGGGCAAAAGAAACCTTTGAAATTATATTTATGGTAAGCAAAGTTATGTGGACTTACTCCTTTCACTTGTATTCACTCTTCTCATTAAACTTTCCACTATGCCTTTTATTGCAAATTCTGCAAATAATTATCTTTGAGATAAAATTAAAATCTCTTAAGATTAGGTTAAACTGAATTAAAAAAATCAACAGGGTAAGCAGCTGATCCCAGTCCTAAACATGAGGATACCTCAGGAGGTAACAACAGCTGTTTCTGCTCCATTCCATAACCTGGATTAAGAAACTGGTGATGTCTGATTGGCATGCAAAGCTTTTTGTATACAGTAAGTGGTGCAGCATATTCCCAATGGGGCATATAACAGCCTCCTTTCACATTTGCAGAAGAATATTGGCTTCTCTTCTTCATTAGCAACTTTCCAAAACCTCATTGACTAAACATTTGAACAAACTAGGCAAATAACTATCTTTCTCTCCACTTGATACAGAAGTAAAAACATGCAGCCAAGGGTCACTGATGAGGTATTTTAATTTCATAAGAAAATATTCACTTGTGATACTTTGTAACTGTACTGTACTCCCTTATTTATTGAACTAGGTTGCTTGGATCATGGTCCAGACAGTTATGAGAAACAAATGATGGAGCTTCAGTCCAAAATGGCATTAATCAATTGCATTTCTCCTTTCCTGTAAAGCAAATGGCTCAACACATTGGCATCTCAAAGCACTTCTAAATGTAGACAGCAAAAGGCCCCATGTAATGGAAGAACCACATCCACTGTTGTAGGGCACGGTTCTACAGGCATTTTTCCTTTCCACATCCATCTGGAGAACTTAGAGCACAATAATTCTGCAATTGTTACTGAGAAACCTGATGCCACTGCAGTATTATTTGACATTTCCTTTGAAAAATGTTTTTTTATCTGTTACTTTTTAATGACTTAAAATTGTCATTTCACATCTTAGTCAAAGTGCTTTGTAAAAGTTGTTTAGTCACTAATATGAAGGTCTTTTTTTTTCCACTTAAGAAATGCTACAGTCACTGGAAATAAGCTTTGATTAACCAGAAACTCTCTTAAAAGTGTGCAAGTAATCTAAGCTTATTTTTACTATGAAAATGTGTATAGCTATTTATTTTACCAGGAAAACAAACTACTTGTCAGAGAGGATATACTTATACTATTTTCAAGAGCTCCCTTGTGATTTATTTGAGAATATTAGTCCTCTAAAAAAAAAAGAAAAAAAAAAGAAAAAAAAAAAAAGGTAAAAAACACACTGATGAAGGACACCTGAATTCCTTTATATCAAATATTCAAGTATTTATTGGAACTTGCATCTCAGTGAAAAGGAAATCCCTTTATATCATGTCTCCAGATGCAAATGGACAGATAATAATATTTGAAAAAGCAGAAAGCCTAAAAACTGGATACAAAGAAAGAATTTAAAATGGCAAAATTAACTGCTCCTTGTAGAAAAAAAAAATGCTCGGGGAAATGTCAACCACTTTTTCACCTAAAAGGGGAATAAAAGGAGCTCTAGCAAATTAGATGAAATACCACAGCAGAAATCAATGTCATTCCCAAATTAAAGTCTTCAATGAATTCAATGTGTGAGGCAAGTATATGTCCATAATCATAGTCAAGGAACAAGCAAAGCTTAAACAGCTTAATGCACTTGAGCCTACTCACAAGCTCCCTTTTATCTCAGAACTCTGAAAAATGGCCACATAATTAATAGCAGACCAAACAGAAAGATTTTTAATGAAGATGTTACTTAGGCAGAGCTACAAAATATGCTCAAATCATAACAGGATTTGTCTCAGCTCTGGAGAATAAAAGTGACTCAAATTTTTTCATCCTTTTACACCTCAGGCTCCATGTGAATTGTATGATGAAATTTGAAGGAAAGAATAATTAATAGCTTGAAGATAAATGGACAATAGAATAAAATGTGACACGGCTCTAGTAAAGGTAGGTCATGTCAGACCAGCCTGTTTTTCTCCTTTGATAGGATACCTGATTTTCCAGACAAAAGAACTGCACAGAGAGATTAGATTTTATCTGAACTTCAGCAGAACATTTGGTAAGGTGTCACAATGGAGATTACTTCATAAACTGGAAAAAAAGAAGGTTAGAAAAAGACTGTGAAGGTGCTGACTAAAGTGACTGTTGCAGAGGAAATGCCAATGAACTGTGCTGAAAGGGGAAGCTCTGGGCTAAAAGAGATTACTCCAGTAGAGCTTCTCCTGAAGCAGTCTTGATATCAATTTTACTTACAATTTCACTTTTGTGATTTCACCCCTAAAATAGGAACGAATACAAGAAGTTCAGAAAAAAAAGAAGCACTACCAGGGAGAAGAACACCATGCAAAGGAAAAAATGGAGCAGAATATTAAACATAGGATGAAAGCACAAAGTACAGTGACCCTCAGTTAAGATGGGATTCAACTCATCCAAGCCATCTAAAACCTTTATAACTTCACAGCTCTTTGTAAAATCAACAGAAAGATGTGAACAAATCCACGGATATTTTGTATTATCTACTTTAGACCCATGTCTAGATGGGATGAATGGAGAGTCTCTGGAGATTCTTCCGTCTTTCTATAGTCATTCATAAGGTACATCTGGAAGTCTTCCTTGGGTTCCTAACTTTTTTAAATTAAAAAAAAAATAAAAGTCTTCATTGCAAATTTACTTTTTAGTAGCTCATCAGCCAGAAATCAGGTAAGAGAAAAACATGGGTTTTTTTCTGACTCAGGACTCTATAAAACACAAATAACTTCAGACATACTACACAAGATAAATTCAACTGAAGCAGCAAAGAGTTAATACAAGTGTAGAAATACTAGTGAGATCTCATATGAGTCAATATATGGCTGTCCATATTCTGCAAGAGACTTTCAGAACACAGCTTGTCTTGCAAGAAAACACTGCAAGAGGAAAAACTGTATGAATACTCAAATACATCATCTCATTAGACACCCCCTCACAAGGGAGAAGGGCAATTTAATCTTAAAACTCATAACAGCAGCAGGTTAGAAACTTGCCATAAACAGATTTACACTGGAAACTTTCTCAAACATAAGAACAGTGAGGCTGTGGGAGTGCCTTCTGGAAAAGCTGCTGAAGGCCAGAAACCTGAAGAGTTTTAAGTGATCTGGACTGTTTTATAAAACAATTATATGATGCAGAGCCTGAGAAGAAGAGGTGTGCCAGAAGAATCTTGCTAGCTTTATGTTGGCTTGAAAGAAGACCCCAAAAGCTAAATTCCTAACTATAATTTGGAAATGGGCTGAAATTCCCTGAAAACCTTTATTTTATACTTTAACAGAACCGAAAAAGACATCTTCCAAGCTCTTAAAATATGTTTCCAGTGTACCCTAGTATATTTATACAGGTTTTCAAAGGGAAATGACAGATTTGTCAATTCTGATGACAGTAACAGAACCAAATGTCTGAATGCAAAGCTAACATTCCTTTTTATGGGGGCGTGTTAATTTATTCATATCAAATATTCAGTTGTTGGTTTGATTTATTTATTTATCTATCTATTTATTTTTTAAGAGAGAAACAAAGCAAGCGTAATTTGAATAATATAAATGAGCCTTCTCTTGAAATATGTTCAAATGCACTATGTCTTTATAATTTTTTTTCATTTGGACAGATCAAGCACATGGCCTTTTTATTAAAGAGCTTTTTCACTTTTAATTTCTTGAGCTTTTCTGGTATATACACATTCCTAAACAAAAGAAATAATTAGTGAAGTAATATATCATAATTAAAATAAGCATTATAACTTGATTTTGTTGCAGTAACTATCATTTTGTGATTTCATATAAAGTAGAAGGTTTAAAGTTAATTACGAGATACAGCTACTTAATTTCTAATGTCCTTACAAAAGTTTGAAACAGAGCTTGAAGAATTTAATAGAAAAACATTTATTTATACAGACACCTGATGGTTTTGTAGCATGTACAGTTTAAATCATCACAGTTTAAGTAAAGAGTCAATGACTGTGAATAATCAGATTTTATTTCTTCCCCTAGGAACTGAAATCTCACTTTGACATTTTGCCATATGCCTGTCATAATTTTAATAGTATCAAATATCTGAGGACTGAATCTATTCTTTTCTTATAAGGGTATCTTCCTGTAGGATAGATCTGGGGAAGCACATTCTGAAACAAGCAATTGATGACAAAAATATTGGAACTATAAAAATAAATATTTATAAAAAAAGACAATTGTTAGTCTTTAATTCCTAACATTACATTACCTCACCAAAGAAAAAGCAAACAGTTAATAAAAAGTTATCAATAATACATTACACTTGATATATCACCTATTCTTTAATGTATTTTGAAAAGTCCTTTGAAACAAACAAACATTATCTCGAATTTATAAAGGAAATGGAGAAATGAAAAGTTTAAGCGGCTTATCCAAAATTAGGCTTATCCAAACAGGCTTTCTGCAAAAGTGAAAATACAGGTAAAATTTACAATGTCTCTTGATTTTGCTGTGCTGTTGTAACAAAGAAAAAAAATCCAACAAACACAGGATTATCAATTACATTATTCACAGGATATTTACATCTTAAAATTAATTATTTCCACAGTATTATTCTAGAAACTATTTTAATCTGGCCATAAAAAAACAAAAACCAAACAAAAAAAACCTGTTGATTTCTGTCTTTATCACAGATCTTTCTTGCCCTGTGCTGAGATGCAGGAGCACTGTGTAGTCAGAGCTATATGGATGCTGCAGGGACCTCTAACTGCAGCCTGCAGTTTTGCTCTTACGCAATAAAGCTTTCTCCATTCTTAGAGCACTCTGCTTTGGTTACCAATTCAAAGAAAGCTTTTTAAGGAACTTAATTACAATTGAGATTGTAAAACTCCTTTGAAATCTTTCACAACTCTTCAGTTTAACCCGTGACATGCACACAAGCTACCCTTTTGTGCTCACACAGACTTCATATGCGTTTCCTCAGAAAGTCAGGCTAAACATTTAAAGACAGGAGAACAGACCTCAAATAGTGTCACCCAGGATTCCTTTGCCAATCTCTAAAGGTGCCAAGGATCAGTATAATAGTGAAACTGTGATCTAAACCTAAATTTGTATAAAAATGATATCTACATATGATGGTAAAGAAGAGCAAAAGTAGCAAAGCAGGGCAGAATAGCAGGCAGAAGTTCCCTGAAAAATCTATGTGCAAGAAGTGCACTTTCAGAGATCAATAAGCATCAGTTTCATGTTTTGCAAGTAGAATGTTTTTCCACACTGCATATTAAATAAAAATATCAAAAATATAGCATGTGAACATGGTAATGGTTGAAGATGTAATAACTGATTTTAGAATGAATTTGCTGTGCTCCCTTATGCGAAGCTACAGTGTCATTATTCATGTTGAAGACATAAAGATAATACGTTAGAGGAAATCTTATCCAAAACAGACAAACAAAACTATTTGGAAAGTTAAGTTATTTATAACTAGGTATATTATTTATTAAGTGTATTTTTCAAAGACAATGATTTTAAAATAGAGTCTATGTGAAGCTGTATCAGAACAAATCACAAAATTACAGACTATTCTGAGTAGGAAGGGATACACAAAGACTATCAAGTCCAATTTGTAAGTGAATGAACCATGCAGGGATCAAATTTACAACCTTGGTGTTAGAACCACGCTCTAAGCAACTCAGGTACTCTCAGGTTAAATGATATATGTCAAAGTCTAATGATAACATATCAAATGAATATGGTTTTATGATTAATTTTTGAAGAAAAGTTGTACATTTTTCAGGAGTCCAGAAAAATCACTGCAAGTGTCAATGTCTTCATGTTTCATACACATATAGGAAAAAAAAATTATATATTTCAATAACTATACATAGGAAAGTAAGGGACTGAACTATACAAGCCATTACTATCTCACTCCTGTCTATCTACCTGCCTGTATTTTCTAATTGGTTTCACAATGCTTCAGTATCATGTGGTAGCTTACTTAAGTGCTTCAAGCCCTAGCTTTAAATATCTTTACCATTAACAAATTCAATTTCAAGCTTCATGTCCTTTTGTCCTGCTTATCTATCTATGTATTTCTATGGAGAGTCTCACTGAAATGTCTAGGTTTCTTATGAATATCAAAGCATTTATTTTCCAAACATGTCAATGGCTTTATGGGAGTCTGGCTGGCAGCAGGCAATGGGACCATTGGGCTAGAAGTATTTATTGCCATGGTTGTAAAATGCTCAGCAGCCTGATCAAGAGATGTACAGATTCTTCTTCCAAGATTAAAACCTTGCTCTTCCAGCTTCCGTACATTTGTCTCAACCTCTCTTAAAAGCTTATCAAACTTACAAGTCCAATATTTCCTTATCCAAGTGTTTTCATTAAGCAAAGCAGATGGTCAGAAATATTTTGCAGTATCATTCCCTCTTTTCAAACTTTGACAGTTGTAGCTTTTTTATCATTATGCAACTGGAAATGATAAAAAGCAATGCTTGCACCAAACCAAGAGTATATTTCTTTTATTTTGCTCATTTCAGGTATGTGTGATATATTCTTCCATTCCTAACCACCAAATTGTCCTCCACCCCCATCTCCGTTTATTTTTTCAGAATTACTTTGAATTTTCATATACTTAAAACAAAGAATTAAAAACCTGCACAGGCCAAGCGAAAGCCTGGGATCAGGCCAAATGATTTTAAGATGTAGGACTGCCTAAGGAGCTAAAATATTTTTTCAAGCTATGATTTATTATGCATTTATAGTTTGGTGCTTGTTCGAAGGGAGATGATTGCATGCAAAGGAAATAAGAACATACATAAGGGAGGACCATATCTGATGGATGCATGGAATTGCAGTCTTCAAGCACACGGATGAAAGAAGTGTCAGTTAAGTATAGGAAAGTGAAGTTGAGGACAAAATTGAAACCAGAGCTTTAGAGAGACCACAAGTTTTTCCACTGTTGAAGAAACACCCAGTTTCCCACAGAACAGAACATTAAATAATGTTTATTAAGATGCCATTTTAACTTCTGTGCAAAAATAAAGACTTTCTCCACTGAAACAAAGAAAATACAAACCCTAGAATACTTGTATCATTATTCAGAAGTTTAGAAAATCAATATTGTTTTAGTCTAGTGGCTTTCTGAGATGTTAGAAATAAATGTTAACTTTGGGAAAATGTTACTGCAAAACAGATAAAGAACTGAGTTTTGCTGTAAACAATAAGAAGCTGTAAATATTATTTTCTCAGACTAAGTATAAAAGATAATCTGAAATTACTTACTGAATAAAACACAGGGCAAAGATGTAATTACTTGATGGTTTTATACATACAGATTTTTCTCTCTTTATTTTCTAGAATGAGATCCAGAGGACACATGGGTAATTTCTAAGAAAGACTAAATCTCAATTGAAGTTAGTTTACTGAAAAATATTTAAACATTTGAATGAAATACCATCTACTAGAAAAAATTATGATAGCTAAA
This sequence comes from Pardalotus punctatus, assembly GCA_013400915.1. Taxonomy (NCBI): domain Eukaryota; kingdom Metazoa; phylum Chordata; class Aves; order Passeriformes; family Pardalotidae; genus Pardalotus; species Pardalotus punctatus. The sequence goes on along the minus strand of VZTX01028795.1, from coordinate 83,788 downwards.
ATAAATACAGATGATGGCAAGGGTGAAAGACAAAATTATGTACCTCAAGGACATTCATTTGTGAAAAATATTCTAGAGGCAGTCTGGCTAATCTATCATATGACAGTATAAACAGGCATGATGCAAAATTTAATTAATGAAGCAAACTTGAAACAAAGTAAGTTCTTAAGCAAGAGCAACATAACCAAGATAGGAGAAGGACAAAGAATTCTGGTATCTGTAGAAGACATGGAATCACAGAATCATAAAGATTGGGAAAGACCTCCAAGATCATCAAGTCATGACTTTGAATGTCTTGTTCTGCCTCATTCTAGTTTCCCTGGGAACCCTTAGACTCTCAAATGACAGATATTATGGAAAACTCATGAATAGTTTAAACTAAATGTGGGCCTGTGAGATCATATATGAGGAACAATCTGTAAACAAAGGACTAATCAGCATCAAAACTACAATAATCAACAGCTGAGAAAGCAATTAAATATTTAAAGTGGATTGATAAATCACAGAAAGGCTTTTCACTTGCTTTGATTGCACAAGAATTCTTACGGCAGTATATTGTACATAGGATAGAAAGCTATTAATAAAATTCCAATAATGTAGCTCTAACAAAACAAAATGACTAAACTGCAGTTAACATAAAAAATATGCCTTTATTTTACTGTTTTGAATACTCAAGGCAACTTTGCTAACTTTAAGATCATAAACTCTCTGTAGGAAAGTTTGATTTTGAACCATGAAAGAATTAAAACCCACCAAAGAAACAAATGCTCCCCTCAACCTAGATCAAAACATATCTAGAAACCAAAACTTGCCATTTGCATTGTTTCAAGTAATATGTAAGTAAATGTTCCAGTAATATAACATGATTTTACTGCATAATGATGATTTAGGCACATATTTAGATCTATTGTTTGCAAGAAACACCATTTTTCTAGATTTATAAGACACTAGATAACTCTTAAGATTTGTAACATCAATACCTAGTAAATGAAATGAGCTTTTAAAAACCACAAAAATCAGAATACAATAAATGTTTGCCTAATTTCTTTTTTAAAAGCCCTGCAAAAGGATCCAATACAGCCCAAAAGCAGAAAATGCCAAATTTGAGGTTGAAAATCAATCCCCAAGCGAAGCAAGATGTATGATTTTTGTAACATTAAGTTGCAACAATTTCTGTGAGGAAAAGCAAGGACAGATACTATGTTAAATCTACTGCTGAATTACGCTGTACATGTGTGTTAAAATTATATCCTTATACCTTAAATCTAAGCTCTTGCATGAAAAAAGAAATCCAGGAAGATATCTTCCCTTCCTGTTGTGAACAAGGTTCACAATGTACATTACTACTTAGTTATAGATGGTCTGTCCTAGCCCACAGGAACTCACAAAGTCATCAGGACTGATGTAACTATCAAGATAAACCCCTATGGGGGGTGCCTTTACGATTTTTACAATAGAGTTAGAGAAACAGCAGTTTTCTGGCCTGAGCTCTGTTCCATCAGCAGTACAACCATTGAAAAATGGAAACTCTCTTATTACGTTTTATATGCTTTGTTACATTTTCTCTTTCCTGTCCTGATGAGGGAGGGAGTGATATGATAGAGCAGCTTCAGTGGGCACCTGGTATACAGCCAGGGTCAGCCTACCTTATAGAGATACATAATTTACATGTTGAAATTAGTATTTTGATTCCTGAGTGTAGTTTTAGATAGGAATCAAGACTGAAGATGTAGAAAATTATGTATCCATATATCCGAAAATCAAATAAGAGTCTCACTTTGAATACAAAGTTCATTGTCCAAAGCAGACCAACACAACTCAGACAATACACAGAATTCAACTTCTTTAAATCTCTACAAGAAACAAAACTAACAGACATTAAATTCATTATAATAGGGTCAGTAACTAGGTATTCGGAATAATGAAGCCCTGATTTCACATGGAGTGTGTGTTTGTTTTATGGCACTGATTTCATGTTGATCATAAGGTCTAATGATATATAGAAATTAAAGCAAAAAAGAAACTGTGGTTAAATGTCAAGTAGAGTAGGGATTGAGAAATTAAATATGCTACTACTACAGTGTTCATGACTATGATTTGATTTAAGATAAATAAAAGCCTATTAAAAAGTTGTGCAGCTGTGCTTGCTAAAATACATTTTGCTATATGCAAGATTTACTGCAATGAAATCTACTCATATCAATGATTTGATTATGGAAGCATTTTAGTGATATGATAGAACAAGTAATTTAAGACAAGAACCCTGGTTTATATTCAGAACAAGAATTGTAAACAGGATTAAAAACATTTGTCCTTCAAAGATTTCTTTGCTGTGCAAAATGCATGAAAAGAATGAATCTACACATAAAGCACCAAACCTACAAGCTAGGGGCGGTTGGCATTTCCACTCCTTAACTAAGTGATTCCTAAACTTCTACCAGTGAGTCAGAATTTTCCATACCAGATGGCTGCATCACAATCAATTTCTTAATCTTTTGAAAAAAATTTATTTGTAGAGTGTGTCAAGAAAATGTTTTGGCTACTGCCATGAATGCAAAGAATAAGGTGTCTCACACATAATAACAGAAACAGCAACAACAACCACCAGCACCTAAAAATCATATTAATAAAAATCCTTCTTATAGTATAAATCCTTGAAATTTATGTAATGGCACAAGCTGTCTCCTGGTGTTAAAGTACTCTGGTTTTACACTTCAGCAACAATCTAAAATACATGCTTCTGAAATCTGCATTATGGATTAGGTAATAAAATTCTTCAAAGATTCCATCCTTCCTATGCATTTTCTATTCCCACACAGCGCTGCTGTGCCAGTAGGATTACATAATTCACTATTCTTGCCTAGAAATTCAATACAGGTCTCCTTAGCATGAACAGGGCTTCATCTGCAAGTTCATCCCCCAATGGAGAAGCAGTCACCGCTGAAAGCAAGAAGCTCCTCTGTTCTCAGCTCCCATGGTATACTGGAGAGGAAAGTCTCCCAAAATTACAAATCTTGCATTGAAGTAGGGTGAAAATTTCTAAGAAACAGACATAAGACAGTGTGACTAGGAAAACATGAAGGAGAGGGAAAGAAGCAATGATTTACTGCAACAGAATGATTCTTTATCTTGTCCTTATCCAAGCCATATTAACTACCCAGCAGTGCTGGGTGAAAGGCCAAGTAAAAGTGCATTCAATTCAAAACAATTCAGAATGGACATAGACTGAATTCAGAACAATATATGGTTAAACTATTTTATGAAAATCAATAGCTGATTTTGTTGCTGACACTAATTCCCATCTTTCTCAGTACTCCTGCAGCACTTACCACTCTGGACTATAGATACTGCAGTCCTAAGGTGTGAATATAAAGGGATACATAAGGAAGTTCAGATACACGCCAAATAAATACATGACATGAAATGTCACTTTCATTATAAGATTTATCATAAAAATGAAGGCATGCATTTTTTAAATGAAGCAAACAGCTGAGACTAGAGTTCCAGAAAAAAGATCTTATATTCCTTCTTAATATATCAGGTTCATGACTGTATTTCAGTATGTTTTTTTATATGTTTGCATATACTTCACAAACAAATCTATTAATACTGGCTTTCTTATGACTGTCAGCATTACCACTGATTAAGGTATCCCAGAGTTTTACAAACATTTATGAACATTCATCAGATTTCTAGGAGATACTGGCATTTTGTTATTCCCACCCTAAAAAAATCCCCAGTTCACTGAGGCAGAGAGATGCTGTGGCACATATATCCCTAATTCTGGGTGCCCCTTTCCCTGACTTTTTTTTTCCAAGCTTATTAATAAAGAGAAATCCCATTCATGGGTACTATGACCTTTTGTTCTGCCCTTCTGCATGTCAAGCCCTCAGTCCCTGAATGATGACAAAAGGTACAGCAAAACAAGAAGGATCACCTGGAAAGAGACATGCCTTGTGACACCCTTGTGCTTTTAAATGCAGAGAAGTTCTGCAGTTCAGGAAAAAGCTTGTCTCTCCTTAACTCAGTGCCGAAAATTCCATAGAAATAAATGGGATCACCAACTCCAGAGCAGCAATGCATTCCCACTTAGTCTTCTCCATGGCACTAAACTAGAAATCTCAGTCAAATGTGAGTTTTAGGTTTAGAGTTGTAACTGACTTGTAATTTGAATGAAGTTAATGCTGTCTCAGAAACTGGCTCATCCTTAGAGTGGACAGACTCATATTAAACTGAACTAAATCAGGCAGATTAGCAGCTCTCAAAGAATACATTTCATGTAGCAGGAGGATCAAAAAGTGCAGACAACCTAGTCTCATGATTTTGCCTACTTGGCAAAAAGAATCAATAGTAAAAAGTATTTCCCATATTGTTACAGATAAAATCCAAGGCCATGGAGCCAACTAAAATTTTGATATCTAAAATATGAAGTATTTTGTACTAAGTTTTGAAAAGTGGTTTGAAATATCTCTGAAGCTAAGGTGCAGGAAACATGACAATTAGAGTTGTCTATATAAATTAATAGAAGTATATAACTTTTCTGAAATTGCATTTTGAAACAACACAATAATGGCACACATCACGTCATAGTCATCTGTCACATACCAAAGAAATATCAAAATGAAACAGTGACTGTAAAAAAGATGAATCTGCCTAAACCAAGGGATATGATGGCAATTAGCATCCTGCACTGTCACCTTCAGGATTTATACTTTTCTCATGTTGTTTCTCCTAAGGGCTATGGCAGTGACTGAGTTTACTCCAAAGGCAAGCTTTTCATCCTTTGATTACAAAGAACTGTTTAGGCTAAATGAAGTAAAGTATCAGCATAAGAGATCTTATATGAACTTAATAAAGCACAGCAAGCATCTCTGAAAGTCAGGTACAGGACTACAATGGCCATAAAACCAGTGTTCAGAAGATGGAATTTTCAAATCATCTAAATTCAATACAGGAATTAATAGATTCAGAAGTGGTGATGAAAAGGAGGAAAATAGCTTGATTTGAGATTACTCTTTTGGATTCCAGGAAACACTAATATCTTAGACTTAACCTCTATTCCTTAATATGGAAAAAAAAAAATCACAGGTGTTGCTGTTTGAGATTTACATTAACAGAAGGAGAGAAATGGATGACAGACATGAAGGCATTTGTACAAGATATTCCAGGAAGCTTGTTTCCCCTTTCTGAAATCTGAGTTTTGCTACAAGAACATGAATAGACTGAAAACCACAGGAAAACGCTGTAACTTTTTCTAATAAGATGGCTTTTTTATTGGTTACAGAACATAAAAGAATTTGTTCTCTACTCTCAAAAAAAGCCCATCCCATTAGAAAGACATGTCAAATGAATTTCATGCTCCTCTTTAACACAGATAAATGAGAACATGGAGGTTAAACAAGTGAGAATCCCCAGTCCCCTTCCACCTCTCATATGGAGTCATTTCCTTCTGGGAAACAAAAAATTATTCTCTCCTGGAACTGAATCAGAAAGCAGATCCATCAGTCAGTAGCCAGTATATGATTCAGCTCAGCTTTTCAATAAGTTAGAAAGTCCAAAAGTCACCAAAAAGGGTTTTTGAATGAGAGGGCGGCTTCCTTCTAACTCTTTTGAAATGCCTGCTGAGCACTCCTGTGAATCACGCCTGCTGCAAGAGGAGTACATCTGAGTTAAGAAAGCAGGGATTTTCGGTGACAGCTGGCAAGCAGACACTCCCTCTATCGACGGACAGCTTTCATTCAACTAAAAGGTAGGACAAACACCAATTCCTATAGCTGGACACCAGAAAGAAATTGGATTAATGACTGAAATACATAGCAATTACAACTCTCCCTCAACCACAGTGTTTTCTATAAAAAGAAAAATGTTGATTATAGATGCCTCATAAAATATGCCGATTTTTGCTTATATTTTATAATTACACTAGCAAACATTGAATAATTAAGAAATAAACACTCTTGCAAGTTGGAAAAAGACATTCCATTCAAGTCTTGGGAAATTATACAAAAGGTTAAAATAGCATGAAGTATTCCACTTATGTTAAATTCAGTGCTTGAACTGCAGAATGATTTAGCTGTGCCTTCAAATGCTTTAAATATTCCTTCATGCAATGTACACAATCAGAAAACTATTTCTGCTGTAATTCACTCGTATTTCCAAGGCGATGTATTTTGAACAGGGTTTTTGTCCTACTTGTTAAGCCAATTGAAAGAAATACTACTTGGCTCCCAGATTAATCATATGCTAATTTTTACTAGCCTGATCATTTAACAAATTACTGACAATGAACACTTCCTGTGTGTTCAAAAGACTTCTGATTAAAATATTCCAAAGCAGCCTTGTAGCACTTACAATAGCAGTAGACAAAACTACTTGAGCTTTACAAAAATGTGTGAGTTGCACAAAAGCACTTAAAAATTAGATTAAAACACATACTTAATTTTCTTTCATCTATTTTGATGTCTCCTCTTCTTGTTTAAATATGTTGGAAATGTATCTGCATGAAAAAGTGTAAGAAGAGGGTTACAAAAATGACCATCTTTTTGAGGGGGAAGCATCTTACCACAGCTTTAAAACTGAGCCTACATTAAAAACTGTCTCTAATTTTTTTTTCCTTTAAACAAGATTTGAAGAGATACCTTGCATAAAAGTTGGGGTTTTTTTCTACCTCCCAAGATTTCCTTTAAAGTGATTTGTCTATTTTTAGGGTGAGAGAATGCTTCAGGTATTTTTCACACTCTGCACAGTAAAATTTAATGAATAAATTTTACTCCATAATTTTACTTGGAACTTAGGCTCTCAGCAGCCAGTTTAGGTGTTGCCTTGTTATACTTAAAAGTTTAAGATTTGAAAACTGTCTTTTGAAGTGACAAAAATTAAACTTTCAATGAGTATTTAAGATGACCCTTACCATGCCAACTATTATTACTGCAATCTATGAACACAGATAGACGAAGCTGAAATATTTTGAAAATATCACCTCAATAAAGTAAAAAATCCCCTTATCAGAGAGTTACTGTGTTATACATTGATAGAGAACGATCCAAATTTGGCATAGGAAGCCACCAATACAACTTCTTTTGTGCCTTATCTTACAGCTCATATTTTAAACTGCAGTTAGAGGCTTATCTTTGCCAAACACCTTCTTCATACCTGAAATTAAATAATGCATGGTGATAACTCAGAACTCATTAGCTTGCTCAGTATTAACAAGTGTACTTCACACCTAATCTCCTTGCAGATGATTATATTTTTTACTGTGTTGTATCTGTAGTGTATTTACTTAAATACATTTGACCCAGTTCTACTACAGCTGTTGTTATCAGAGGTTCTCAGATATATCTTATTCTCATGCAGGAACTTACACACCAGGACACACATAAATCAACACACCCCAAAACACTTCTGTGAAAGCATAAAAGCTGTCACAGCTACAGCTCTCAACTATGCTTTGTAGACTTTCTATACAAGAGGAGTAAGGAAGGAGAGAATACCAATGCTGAATTTGTTTGTTTGTTAACTTTGCAGTTTAAGGAAAATCAGAATCTTAAGGCTGTTTGGTGTTTATTTCAAGAAAAAAGACTGTGAAATTTGAAATACAGGGCTTTATGAAGGCAAACACTCAGGACAAAGATATTTCCAATCCATGCATGTATCTCAGAGAGGAAAATGGCCTCTGGTACCAGAAGCTGATGTTGACTTGGTCCATTTTGCTGCAGAGCCTCTCATCTCTCCAGTCTTCCTCACCCAAGCTTCTCCCCTAAAGCCTCTGGCTTTACATCTTTTGTTCTAATTCCTCACAGATCTCATCTTCCCAATCCCAGAGTGCCAATGCTTTGCCTCTGGAAATTCCACTCACCAAACCGTCCTGCTTTTCCCACTCTACAGCCAGTTACTTTCCAATCCTTTTGGAATAGAATAGAATCTACTAGACTAAACCAGATTTGTTCAGCTGGAAGAGACTTACAATGATCATTTAGTCCACTGCTTTATCACTTCAGATCTGAACAAAAGTTAAAGCATGTAATTAAGGGCATTGTCCCTATGTCTCTTAAAAACTGACAGGTTTGGGACACTGACCATCTTTCTAGGAAGCTCATTCTAGTACTTGGCAAACAAATATGTCCTAATGTCAAGCCTGCATCTCCATTGAGGTGTTACCATCAAATTCTCTCCCATGGAAGCTTGTGGCATCCAAGTTTCCACCCAAAATTATTCTTTTCCTGATCCAACTCCACACTGCACCTGAAATCTGCACACATCAAACCCCACCTTTCACCAGACTGGTCTTGTAGCCCATGACACTGGAATTACTCAATATTGCTCAATATGCTGACTACTTTTTGTGTTTTGACTTCTGTATAACAAAATAAAACCACTGAAGACACTTTCAGAAAGTGATCAACACTGCTAAAGTTTGGCATGTCCTTAATCTTAATTGGGCTGATTCAGGGCTCAAGACTAAAGGTTAGTATTTGTGCTTCATAAAAACCAATTAATAGTCTTCTTTTCCAGACATTTGCAGTCATATTGATATTACTAGTTCTATAACTGCTCACAACCTCTTGAAGGAAGTCTGTTCAATCAGGTCATGCTGCAGCCCAGCATATTCTTAGAAACTCCTCAAATATGAGATGGAGGATCCAAGAGGTCTGCTGCAGGTAGTCATCACCTGCAAAGACCTGCATGCTGACTACTCCCATGCTTATCCACACAGACCATACAAACAGGAGCAGTATTAAAATCAAAGAAAGCCGGACAGCACGCCAAAGAAAAGGTCCTTCCTTTATGCCTCATTTGGTATTGACTTCCCATAGCATTAAGAATCTAAAAGCACTTATTTTATAACACATTTTTGCAAATAAAGCAGGCAAATGTATTTTTAAATATGACAACATTTCTTATTTGTGCAGAAGACCTAAGCAGTGGTTACAAAGAAAACAGTCTTCCTTAATTTTAAAACAATGTATCAGGAATCCCTAAAATCCAAGGTTCAAGACTTTGCAGTTGGTAAAAGAGATTAATGTGGCTTGCCATGAAAATTGATAATGCTGCCATTTAAAAGCAGCTTGGAAGAAGAAATTATGCATTTTGATAGCTGTGCCCTAAATTACTTTGTGATAAAAATCAAGAGAATATCCTTAATAATATAAGATGGAGAGAGAGAGAAATGCACTAAACAATATTGTTTCTCCTAAACACAGATGTTGCTGCTTGAGCTTTATCTTCCCATAATAGTCAGTTACTGAAGACAATTTTTAAAGATTCAGCATATCTTCCATTGGTAGCCTAAAGGATCTCCAAAGTGTATGAGGGCATACATGAGTCAGAATTTCAGATTTTCATTTATCTTTCTATTCTGCCAGGACCTGACTTATTTACAGGGTACAACAAGTTCAAGCTATGCTCTCAATTTACTTCAAGCTATTATATGAGGATATAATGAATAAAATCTTCTAATATATTTACGGAATGGATTGGCACAGTAAAATTAACCTTATATGGAGCTGTGTTTAGGAATTACTAAATTAACATCACTCTATCAAATATGGTTTGGCTTTGGACATCTTTTATGTATGACAACAGTTTTCATTAAAGAGCTTGGTATCTGGTGTCCCTGTATTTTTTTACAGCCTCTCTTCAAACTTGGCGACTTTCTGCAAGCATATGCAAAATTGCAGATCTCCAGCCTTTTCCTTGTTGCTTCCATTTTCCAGTGAACTTATCTTTCTGTTATAAATCACTTATCAATACCCCCCAGGCAATTCCTTACAGGACAGTTTCTTATTTATTACCAATCACAACAGCAGTTCCAAGTGAAGAATTTTCATTTTTAGTACTTTCGAAGAAATAGTATTAGAACAATTAATTTTTGTATTAAGGTAATCTTCTGGAAAAGTGACACAGCTAAATGGCATAGATCAGAAAAACCTGATCATAGCCTGGAAAATTGTTACAGAAAGCAAAAAAAATTCAACTAGTAAATTCTGCAGCAGTACCTCATATTTACATCTTTCAGTATTACTTGCTCCTTTGGAGTCCAAGTGTCATGGCTGGACCACATCAGTTGTTACACATTCTTCCATTCTCCCACCAGAAAGGGGAAGCACTGTCACTGATGACTCCAGTCTCTGCACTGGTTGGTCATGGACATCACAGACATAAAATGGCCCAGCAAGAGTCATTTTATCAACTTTCACTTTACATCAAAGAAATAAATAAATCAGTGAACAGAGTTCAATCCAGAATAAATATGAAATCACACTTAAGGTCTTTCATGGAAATACCAGCCATGTAGACAATGGTAGTGGTGTCCAGGAAAAAACTCAACACTAACAACGATAAGATCACCAAATACTTTTGGTGAAACATGGGAAAAGAAAAAATACAGTTCAGATAAAGCATATATCTAGTGAAAATAGTTTCTGAATAAGAAGCAAAGGAACAAGAATTTGGCTAAACCATATGAAAGTTATCTTTTAGCTCAGTATTTATTTTTCTGTAATACTTAATACTTATATGGACCAGAGAAACCACCACTGATACTTGCATCAGAAGAAAGTGATGTGAAAAAAATCAAACCCAAAGTCTACTCAGCAATTTACACCAAGGAAAAAAGTAGAGCAATAACAATGCTGGGGAAAACAGAAAACATCTAGACTTTAAACTAAGAATGTCTGCCTTTTCCAAAAACAAGCTTTAAACCTGTACTAAGGGATCCATTAGGACATAATCTTTTAAGACTCAGGCTATAATTAGGTAGCAATTCTGGGGATGAAATACTTTACAAGTACCACTGCTCACAGTTTCCTACACCAGCATCAAAGGATACATGGATTCTTGGACTAACAGAGGTTGTCATCCCCCATAATGTGGCAAAATAGGTGAAAGGAAAAAAAACCATACACAGTGGATTCTTTTAACAACAGTAAAGGCCAGGGAGAGCAAAACTGCAAGCCGTGATCAACACTCAAGCAGTCAGAGTCAAAATGAACATAAAGAGATTAATTTGTATTTTAGATTATAGCCTGGAGTTTATAAGAAAGTGCAGTAGGCAGTGCTTGCAGTCAATGTGCTTGAGCCACTACCTTGAGTAGCACTGTCTGATTATTTTTAGGATGGCCACCCAGATGGGTGGCATTAAGGACATCGTAATCCTCTGTTAGGCCACTCTGCAGATGGCAGTGTATGTGTGAATATAATAGACAGCAATTGGCAGGTGCTCTTAATTTGGCATCTGGATGAATAGAGATCGACAGCTTATTCTGTTCTCAAAATGGGAAGTAAATATGAGACAGACCCCATTTTATGGAACAGAAGAAAACAACAAGATATTGGCTCAAGGTTGTCTAAATATAATCTATGTAACTGAACTAAGACTATTAAATCCTTATTAGCGTATTAGGACATCAGCTACCCAAGTATCAGATTCCTTTCAAGAAACTGCAAGGGAAAAGACACAATGCTGAAGTTAATTAAGCTGGTTTGAAAAAGTGTCCCAATGTTCAAAATCTAAGACATGAAAAATGCTTGACCCCTTCCTACAATACACACTTCTTTCCAGTCTTGTTTTCCAGCATAAAACAGTTTGAAATTAACTGGCCATTATAAATCTGAACCCAGACCTGTCTCATTTCCTGCAGAACATCACATTTCAACTTAAGATGTCTCAAACTACTACTAAGTAATCCAAAGTTTTCAAATATCTAGAGTGCACTGATATAATCAACCCTTTAAAGCCACAGAAGATAAATTGCAACACAATTCATTTTCAGGACTTTAGTTTACTTTTAACCACATAAGCGAACATACGGATCTGTTTCATACTCAAGGTGAAGGTTTCAAAAAAAAAAAAAAAAAAATTGTGTTCATGGCTAGTGTCAAAGACCAGAATTAAAAATACGGGCTACAGATCATTCTAAGGAATTTATGGACCTGTTCCTCCTGAGTTCACTCTTTCAACCTAATGCTGATGGAACATCCCTATAATGCTCTTTAAATTTTCTAGAATGGAAGAAAACTAAACCAAGTAAATAGGTTTAATTATTTTCAGCTATCTCAACTAAAGCAGATCCCAGAAGAACCTGACAACTGCCACACATGGCAGAAGGAAATGAGGATAGCACAGGAGGGGGACCTAGGGCTGAGCTAGGGCAGAGAAGCTGACCTTTAGATGGCAAGCAGCCAACTAGATGAGCTCAGCTGTGAAACTCTGGCTTAGCCCATAAAGATAATTAATTACTCTCATAATTTCACATTTCCCATAGACTACTAAGCACATATGCACACACATTGCTGTTTTGATGTAAGATAATTCATTACATGGCATGTCACAGACTTAAAGCACAGAAACAGGGGGATGACAATCAGTGCTGTGATTTGGATTTCATCCACTTGTTGGTGGCTTATCCTTCTGCCTCCAAATTATTTTGATAACAGACTACAGTAGTGCGTATTACACATAAAATGTGAACCTCCAAGTAAACCCCTTGAAACACATACCAACCATTCCAATGGCTGTAACTTTGTGAGGGGGAAAAGAAAAATTAGGGTTACTGAGTAAGAAAGAAGTACATATCTTGCAGAAATGTATGGGATACAATTTAAGAGGCATAAAAACATGAACTTGATAAAAATGCTGTGTAACATCTGGGAAATTATTTAAAGCCATTGTTTAAAAATAAGAGACAGATGTCAAAATTGGAAGAAAGTTGTCTTGGCATTTTAGATGTCAAGGATAAATTTCGCAAAAATGTGTTTTATTGTTACAGATTTGTTAGGTTTATTCCAGTAATTTCTTAGGCCAAACATTATCTTGAAAGTTATTAAATTACGAAGCAGCATTACATTACAAAGGAAAAGGGATGGAACACTTTTAAAATATGGAAAGTAACTTGAAAATGCTGCATATGCTGGAGATATTATCTCCTCTGGCTTCTGTTTTTTTCTTATTAAAGGTTTTCTTTTTGTGAAACAAATGACACTACTACAATTTAAACTGTGAGCCGCCCCTTTCCTAGGAGCTAGGGTAGTACTACTTACAAAAATAGGCACCGGGGAAAAAAGGGCAAGAATCTGGTATTCCAATAAGCGAGGGGTAAATTTTATGTATGCAGTCTCTGTTGTCCCATGTAGATGACCTTTTCTGTGCTAGACTGAGCACTTAAACTATTGATAGTAAAACACACATGAAATTGTAGGCTGAGTTATTAAAAGTAATAATAATATTGTACCTGTGGGAATTGCTCAGAGATACCTTTGGTTTTAAACAGAAATATTAGAATACTTTTAGCACCCAGATATGTATTATTTTTACTCTTTACAAACTATTTTTCCTTCAAGAGAGATTGTTAGTCTGGAGGCAGAAAGGTAAACCCTGTCATGTTTGTCCCCTGTGCTGACCTGTGTATGAACACATCTTCTCTATTCATTTTTCTTACTATAATGAGAAAGAATAATGCAAAGGAATATAAGGAATATTTTTTATTTTGAATATGAATATATGAATGCTGCCAGACAGTGCTGAAGCTGCTTTGATATGATGGCCGGGGTGTCCTGCCATAAGCAAAATCTCTTTTTGGCCATGGAGATCTTGGTTCACTACACACTTTTGCCCAATTGAAATAAGGACTTGGACACAAGGTGTTCAAAAGATCATGCAGAAAATTGTTTCGTTAGGTTGAACCAGCTTAAAGCAAAATTTTGTATCAGTTATTACCTCTCACAAACACATTGCTCTTCTAATTCTAGAAAAGAGTTAATGCTTCTGCTTTCATCAAAATACAATGTCTCTTGTCCTTTACACATAAACCTTTGACAATTAAAACCAATGGAATGTAAGGGCAAACTTCTCATATTTGTAACAACTGCATAAAAGTGACCAACACAATTCCAACAAGGTGCTATTTTCATTCTGTGTAGTCAAATGGAATACAAGAGATATATATGCCTTGTTTCCATTTTTTCATTATGCAGGCATAAACAGCAAATGCAATAATTACATATGTTGTTATATGATATCATACAGAAATATCCTTACATGTGGAAAATGAGAAAACCAAATGTAGATTTAAAAAAAGTTTATAACAAACTACGCTGCTGATAATAAGAATTATAATCTGAATAAATTTAGGAAAGCCAGAAGGCAAAAGGATTAATAAGAGACGAAAGGTACATAATGGTGACAAAGATGGATAAAAGGATAAACAGTGTAACTGTGTTACTTGGTTTTCGACACAATGCTTTGTTTCTTTTTATGAGGTGCCTTGTGAAAATCATACTTTTCTCTATTTCATCACATCATTTTTTAACATTTAGGTTGAAACTCAAAATACAATGATAAAACACCAACTTACACACGAAGATTACAAATTAAAAGCTATCTGCAGATCAGTTGAGGTGCAATTATTTGTGGACTCAATTGTCAGGCAAATAAAAGAAAAACAACCGCATTCCAGCTTCAGGAAAACCAGGCTACATTCAAACCACTGTTAATAACACCAACATTTTCTCCATCCTCAGCATTAATGTGAATTTTACATTTTTTCAAACTGCTAAATAAATAAAATAGATCTCTAGAAGAGGGCAGGAAGATAAAGATTTCTTTTAAGTCTACAAATAATCAACATCTGCCAATGTTACACTGCATTCTCAAGTAGGAAAAAGTACGCTCTCTCTACTACCACAGAAAGCAGTTCCATATTTTAGTACTTAGAATTCAAATAAATAAGTAGCTTTGTTCTTCCTTGGCCACTTTCAAATATTTTAACAGACCTTTCAACTGACTTAGCACTGTCGGCCTCTCATACCACGTCTGCCTAAAGGTCCTGTAGCCAAAGTAAACAGCTTGTGTTTAACTAGCAAAGGCCAGTTTGGAAAGAGAAATTTACTAGTTGACCATAAGTTGGAAGAACGGCTAAATTAGTGATGGGAAAATATTTCTTAGTCTTCTGTCACCTTTTCCAGGTTGAAGGTTGCCCTCTTGTCTCTCTCGCTATAAATACACATACACACCTACATATGTGTAAAATATAGTTTCTTTTTAGCAAAAGAAAATGAAGAACATATGAAACTGAGCCACAAAGTTCCCAGACTGTCAAAGTAACATTTAGGAAAAAAAAGGTTTTCAGAAAAAATGTATTAAAGCTTTTCCAACAGAAGTATTTTGGTATAAGAAGTGATTTTTAAAAAGAAACCCAGATTTTAAAACATTACTGATATTTCTTTCCATTTGTGAGGGACAGAGGGAATTTAGTTATTGAGGAGTATTATGACATTTCTCAACAGTTCACTTCATCAACCTTACCAGTTTTATCTGAATCCACATAAAAACAACCAAATCTTGCATATAACTGCTTCTACTGCTCGTTCAAGGTACAACAGGTCATTTCTAATATTGCATTAGCAGCACTGTAGATCAGTGTTTTACATTTCCTTTAGGCTAATTTGGAAGACTTAACTAATTCATGACAGGGTAAAAACTATGCACAGATGAACTGGAAATCAGTAGATTGATTAGTAGGTATTTAGTTGTAGCTGCACTAAACAATTTGGACACTTTTTTTTTTTTTTCATTTTTGATCAGTACATACTTTGGGCAAATCCACTGAATTCAGTCAGGCTAGTATAAAGCACCAAGTTGTAGTCAATGTCACAAGTATTACAGCTGTGATTGGTCCTCAAACTTATAGTGTTTTCAGATCCTCCACATTTTCTTGATGTATAACTACCCTTATTTATCTAACTGCAATAGCTAGAAAAGGTTTAAAAGCCTTCAGGATCCATTAGCCTGGATTAATTTTTTTAAAGTAATTCTCATCAAATTCACTTTAAGTCCCAAAATTTGTCTTTTAAAATACCTCTGGTACATGTCATTACTTCTCCTAACCCATGTTTGGAGATTCCTCCTGCCACAGATCAGCCCCAAAATAATGCTTCTATCAGTAGATTACCAAACATTTTTAAATGTCTTCTGTGACTCTTGACCTTCTTTATGAAGGGAAAAAAAAGCACCATCATGCTAACCAAAAAGATAATTGTTTTGTGGATCATGTGAGCAGTCTGTGCAATTCTATGGGGCTGTTTGATTGCTATAAGCATAACCTGTTCAGCTGAATCAGTAACTAAAAGCATGAGTCAGCTTTTGAGTTAAAGAAGGTGGCTCTTACACTATTATCTGGACTAGCCTTTTTAGGAGACAAAGACTAATACTACCTAATGTCACTTACACAAATATTTAGCTTTTCACAATGTCTATTGTGTAAAGAAGGGCTTTTGATATACCTACATTTCCAGAATACCAATACAAACTACATCTGTTTAAAATGAGGAAAGATAACAGTTCTGGAGTTCTTCATGGGAATGAGGCTGTGGGGTCCTTTTTTGTTGTTGTTATGTTTTCTTTCTTTCTCTTTTCTTCTGTAAATTTATGTGAATCAGAGATTATGGATATGGTAATTTCCTATGTTACTTTGACATATGAGGTTAAGGTAATATCTCTCTTGATATAATGTATGCGTTTATTTTCCATATAGAAGGGGACCTTTAATACATAAGTACTCCTGTCATCTCTTTACTCTTCACTGTTTGTAAAAAAGTCAATTGCCCTGATTTCTCAGAAAACAAAAAATCATATATAAGTTTAACTACAACAGATGTTCTCTGCTAAAAGGAAAATATCTGCTTTTCTAATGGGTGTGGAAGGATTTATCTTTCACATTCTTTAAAATCGCTCAATCACCGAGTGAAGTTCTAGGAAAGCACTGTAACAGACACCGAGGCTGTTCTCTCTGGATTCACTGCTTCATAGAATACTCCATAATTGGTTATGCATATTTGTTACAAACCTGACTATTTGCCATACACCAACTGCCATACTTTGCAGTTCAGAAGGAAGAAGTTCTGTTCAAAATCATAAGAACACACAATGGGATTTCCAGCCTCCACTCATTCAGCTCCAAAGCCACTTTCCCCACAGCATCCAACAGAGAACTGCTGTGTTGAAGAGGCTCCTGCCAGATCCCAGTTTTGTGTGCTCTGGCATTTTGATGGAAATAGTTTGGTGTAAAAAAAAAATATTTCTTTTCCCTTCCCAGCAGCGTTCTTTTTCCACTTGCCTTGTAGTCCGCAACAGTACAACTATTTCTTTTTGCTGTAATTTGATAATTTGTTTTTAGGTGACCAGAACTGGCAGTTGTACACAATCTGTTCGACACAGCAGTGGCGCAACCACTATGCAGGCAGGTGCAACCAGACTCTGCTTATACCCTGGGCCGGCTGCACACAAGGCTACATTAGCACGGATGTCCCCTTGCTAATATATGTATTGCACTGCACCATTCTAGGACAGTCCCACAGCTTCCAGTGAAGGCCTGCTTCACATCCAGCTGGCTTCTGCAGGATTGCAGAAGTCTGGTGCCAGCTGTATAGATATGTCCAATGTGCTCAGAGGGTCAAATAAAGAAAAGTAGAATTCACTTTGTTTAGCTGGCCAGAGGCATGAAATAAGCTGAGGAACACCTTTCTGCAAATCTGCAGCTTCTACAGAAAAGACAAGCTCTCAAGAACTCAAATGCAAGTACAACAAATCTTCAAGGGGTCAACTAGACATTAGCAATGGAAGATGCAATGCAGCACTTGTGAAGAGTTAATAAATGACAGTCAGAGGAAAAGTACAACCTGCTACCACAGTCACAAATAGAAATTGGCATCCCAATTTTACTTGTGTACATTTGGCAAGTCACAGAAAGGGTTTTATATCCACTCTTCTGGTCAACAAAAAAGGAGCTGCTTTGGTGTCTCTCAGAAGGACTTGCCAGATCCAAGTTCAATCATGCATCTGTCAACAGAAACATACTGAAGGGCTTCACGTAGGTCCTGCAGGCTTTGGGCCCACCAGGCTTGACAGAATTCCTTTGTTGACTCATATTTGCAGTCACAGCAAGTTTCTACTTTAGCCTTTCCTGTCTAAAGTCATTCTCCATCTTGAAAGATAGACTTCAGACTAATTTAGCAGACTGTCCCAATAGAAAACCTTCAACAAGGGCAGAACTTTTGTCAATATGGATGAAGTTAGAATCAACAGACCCTACTTACAGCTGCAGGGGACCAGTCCAGACATTTGTTGAACAGTACAGTCTGTCATTCTAATCCCCATCATTTCCAAAGGAGATGAATGCTGTTCTGATGCATAACATATGAGTTAATTGAGCTCGATACATAAAAGCATCAATTAATATTTCTCAAAAGATAATTACAGTGTTTAGAACTACTTTGGAAAATAGGAAATTAAAGACACTTGAAAAAGTGAAGATTTTTTCATGCACCTAATGGTAGAGTCTTGAGAACAGTTCAGGGAATGCGCCTCCTCCAATAAGGAAATAATGCTTCCCTTTCTTTTGAATTTGGAGAGAAACATTAAATAGAATTTTTACAAAGCTTTGTTATAGCTTACCTATTTCTGATAGATATCTCTTGGATGTCAATTAGTAAAAAAGTTGAATTTTTAAGTCAGGAATTAGTTGCATTCAGAGATTAGAATAAAAATGGTTATATATTTTCTATGCAATTTAATATTTTTTTCTGGATTAATTTTTACATTACTTTTCAAAAACTAATTTGTATTTTGTAATAAAAATGTATGATATTTATGTATGGCCTGAAAATTATGTTGGAATTAAATACTGAAAATTAGGTGATGCTAGATAACTTTTCATCTCCATATATACAAAAGCTGAGTTATAGAAAACATATTTTTAAACTTTATTTGTTCAAGTGTGTTACCCAGTTAGTGTGCTTATATACAGTTTATACATATATATGCATGTATATATTCATAGGAACATACTGCATCCAAAAGACGGACTATATATCATACCCAAACAACCAGGAAGAGGACAGCGTAAGAAAATAAAACCACTGAACTGAGAGAAAGATGTTCTTGAAATACGAAACTAAGACAAATCAAGTTCTTTTGGAAATGTAGGAGAGATTGTGTCTGCAGTAGCCATCTATGATAGTTCCTGATGCTTAGATTCTCCCAAATCAAGACAAGTCCATATAGCTCCTTGCATGCTAAAATGGTATTGTGCAACACTCCAATGCAGAGGGGGAAAAAAAAAAAAAAAAAAAAGAAAGAATGAAAAAAAAAAAGAAAACAAAGCAAAACAAGAGAGATGAAAAAGAAACTCCTGACAAACAACTAAAAGATGTGATAACAAAGAGGAGTTCTCCTATGTGGTGTGAAGTAGGATCAGGAGCAGTTTGTAAAGCAAGCAGAGTAACCAGTAACCAACATCTACATAAAGGCTACGATAGGATGCCATGTCCTTAAAGATATGCTTTGGGCAGAAAAAGAAGCTACTGGGCAAGCTTCTTTGGCTTCCATTACAACAGTAGGAATGAATTATTATAATGATCCAGCTTGTCTTTAGACACTAAAAATATTTAAAAATACATATTGCTCAAGGAAGAATAAGCTGTAGATACATATTAAGGCTCCAGAGAATTAGTGGGAAACCTGGCAGTGATTTCTCAGATAGGAAGAAGACTCTTCAGTCTCAAAGAGTTCAAAACTAAATTTGAAGAAAACAAGTACTGAGCAACTACAAGAAGGAATTTGAAACAAGTGGCATATCATAAAAATATCCGTATTTGTTTCCTGTTGGAAAAACCTCCTTTCAAGTTCACAGAAACAAACAAAAGAAAAGCGTCCTGAATTCCAAACCTGACCTGATGGAGTGGACAGCATTCTTGGGCTGCGACCACAGCAGGAACATTTCATCACTAGCCTGAATTCCTCTGCAGCTTCCTGGAGCTAAGAGCCAAGAAGCAGGTTTTTCATTTTGCTTCTATACACATAAAATTAATGGGAAATTTAAAACTTATTTTTTATTTAGCATATCCAGGCTAGGACTTAAACTCAGATGATCGTCCGTTCTATTAAATAAAAAAAATTGTATTTGTGATGAGACAGATCGAAAATTCTGCTCTTGGACAGCATGACAGATATTATAATGACAAAATTAGAAAATCCAAAGCCTGCACCAAGAGTAGATGACAATTCTGTCAGAAGTTTCAAGATTGCTGACTTTTGTCTCAAGTTGCATTTTTAGAGGAATATATTTTAAAGTGAGTCAATGGACAGACTATCATTTTTGGTGGTCTAATACTAAATATTGAATTTTGTATATGGTGTTTTTGAAGAGAAATAAAATATGACCTTGATTATGTTCTAGCTAAACTTTTCTATTTAAAAGCAGTGATTCTATGTCAACATGGTTGGACAAGTTGCAGCAAGAACATATTGTAGAATGCAGCAGTTTCTTGTTACTTAAAGGCTCTGTTCTAGCCAGCTTCAAAAATGTAGTTGCTTTTCTGTTTTGGGCTTTTTTTTTTTCGAAAAAGGACTCACCCTACTTATGCTGCTTGGCTCCATGGAACCCCTGCTTGATAATGCATGAGCAGTAACAAATACTCCCACCCATGCCATGGTGAACGGTGTAGGTAGAACACAATAGTACAAGGAAGCATCAAATACATGGAGAAACAGACACCAAAGCTAAAGACACGGAAATTGGAAAGAAATGCATAGAAAAAAAATCACTAAAAGGCTGAGATAAGCCTTCAATTCTATATGTATTGCTTGCAGGTTTTACTTATGAAATGTGCAGTCTTCACATTTCCAGTTACAAGCTAACTGTCTTCTCCCTTTACACCCACTTCCACCAGCCCAGAAGGTCTTCAGGAGAAGAAATCCTGCAGCTCTAAAGGGAGCAAAAACACATCCTGAAAGAGGAAAGAGCATAGCCTGAAAGCAAAACAGACTTCCTTTTTTGATTCCTTATGGTTTGCCATTTTGCTGTTTGCAAACTTTGGAAAGCAACTTTCAAGAACTGACAGGATGAGAAAAAAAGTTAGCAGTATTAGCAGTAAAGGGGGCTATTCTTAAAATGTATTATTTTAATATTAACTATATTCTATTACCCCCCTGCCCCAAACTACAAAACTACTACCCAACATAATGCTGAAGTCCAAAGAAATAAAACTAACCCTATCTTCCACTGTCTAACTGTTTTAAATAAGAACTATAATACAAATGTAGTCAGCTGTATGATCTCATTGCCCTCCATCAATGAAGGTACTTACAACTGCATTTTAGGAAGGTTTGACTAAAATGTGGACAGCATCTGGCCTGATTTAGTCCTTTGGGCTGCTTCTGCCTACAGGGAGTGGATGCCATTCATCATCAGCTGACACTAAGGGCCAGTTGTAGAGAGATGCAGGCATTATATAGCATTCAGTACAGAGTATTAATACATATAATAAGTACATAAATAATGGACACAATGAGACACTTGAGAATGGATTTCTGACTGACAGTATACTGAGTGCCAGAACACATCAGTCAGGCACTGGAGAAAACCACAAATTCTTACCTCCAGCCTCATGTGAGGACAGCAGTTAATTGACTCCTATTATAAAAGTGGCATTCAGAGGATGAACCTGCCTCACCTAGGATGAGGCTATCTGAGACATGGGTTTCAATGTCTCACTGCCTAAATGGAGGTAGGTTTGTCAGATCTTCAAGCACCTTCAAAACTTCAGCCAAAATGCGCAGTGGCTAGCAAGGCAGCAGTTTCTAAACGAATCATTTTTACTGATGTGAGACAGCGCTCTTTGCAACAGCTACACCTACTCAAATCCCTTTCAGTGTTCTATTTTCCACTAGAAAGTAATCCTCACTTTGTTTCCAGAATTGAGAACTTCAGTGCTTAGAGGAAATAATTAATGCCTACACAGTCAGTTTGTTTTTATGAACACAGGGCTAAAAATTGTATTTTTTTTACCTTCTCATAACCTGACCAAACTAGAGTTGATTTTCTTTTTCATTTATCTTCTGCTTTTACCATTTATTCCTGAGCAGCCAAGACTCCTGCCCTTGGAGTGACACTTACTGTGTTGTACTGTAACCTTTGACACGGCCTCCTTCATGACTGGAACACAAGGTAAAACATATCCCTGATTTTCTGAATTAGAGGTCTTGTCTGACAAATCAGACTGTAGCACACAGTAATGCCAAGGCCTCTAAGAGAGGATCCTCACTTTAGCTTCCTTAGAAAAGAAAACTTCCTGAAAGTGTCACATTTACTGCACATGAGCACCATGAATTCTACAGCGCACAGTAGGTAGGCAGTAAGGCAGAGCCTCTTTGGACAGCACTGGATCTGTGGGCTATGTCTAAGTAAACTAAAAGATGACAGTAGAAAATGAGCACACTGATATATGATCATCTGTATTTGTAGTTACCATTTTAGCTACTGCCATTTAAACAGCAGCAAACACACATATGTTTTTCTATATATGTATATGTATATGTATATATGCCTTTGGCATGCAAGGTTTCTGTCATGAGGACACAAACAAAAGCTGAAGGTCTGTGTAATCATGACAATCCTTAGTACCTTCCTAACCACAATATCCAGAAGGAAACAAAGAGCAGGGGAACAAAAAAACTGAAAGAGCCCTAAAAATAATAATCTACATTAGTTTTAAAAATCTAATCCTCTCTATATGTACATGTTGCAATGACCAACCCATTTCAGAAAGCATTCCCAAGGGATGCACCCCAAAAGATACACTGATATTCCTAAACATATTTATAGCCCTCTACAGATTATTGTGATATACATCTATATAGGAGGAAACAAAATTAACAGTCCAATCAGCTCCAAACCACAGAGAATACAGAAAGTTTTTCTAAGCTTTTTGTCATTTACAATGACAATGACTGAAATTCAGAGCAAACATTCTGTTCTAGACTAAGAAAAACAAATGACAGACTTTGGGAAAACAGAACTTTGAAAAACAACTTAAAAAAATTATTATCAACTTTGCCATTGTTTTTTATGCTTTAAAAAACCAAAAAAAAATCACTGTTCTTCAAAATGAGCCAGGAACATTGCAATACTCATCTTTAAAAGTTTCTCCACATGAAAACTTAATAAATGCCTGTGATGAAGAAGGGAAGAAATTCCTTTGGGAAGAGATGGCAAGCCTGAAGGTAGTTTACTTGTGAGTTTCAACTTTTACAAAGGACTAGTTTCTTAGTCCTAGATTCTGTTAGGCAAGAAGACCTCAGAGGGATGCAGCTACCAGTAAGAAGAGAGAGAACGCTGAGATAACAAGTGATCATGCTTCAAGTTATAGTACTCTAAAAGACACATATGAAACATTTGCATTGTTGGCTTTTTTTTTTCCCCCCTTGGGAAGATTTTGCTTTAATTCATAGTTATTGAGTGTTAATACACAACACTTTCAGCATGAGTTTTTGTAGATCAAACAGCTTTTAACAACAACATGAAATATTATTTATTTAATAATAAAAAGCAAAAACCACGAAACTAGTTTTTCTTAAAGCAAAAATCTGATGCCCTGAATTGTAAAAGCATATCAGAAAAGAGCTTAAACATCAAAATAATTACCTGATGTTATAACAGGAAACATATATAATTCATCTTCAGTGTGAACTGAGGTTTTATCAGGATTAGGTTTTCAGGCAAAACATTGCCAAATCTTCACCAGTCCAACTGCAATTTCTTATACTTCATGCTTTTGGTTTTTCAGAAAGATTTGTTTCAAACTTTCTGTTCATCCTTTAATAAAAATACCAGGAAAAAAAGTCTCTACCCTAGTCCTGTACATATGTCTTGCAAAGCAGCTTCGAGGCATTAATTCTTTCCATAGGTTTGGAATTTGTGACAGTGGTACAATGTGCAAAATATCCAATCTGCCACTACCATGAAATTTTATACAATTAATACGAATTTCAGATTGCATTTGAACAATAAAGGCCTATTAGAGTTTGGCAGCTAAATGCCCAAAAGAGCTTGTATACACCTTCAGCCTCAAGATCTCACACCTACTTAGCTGCTTAATGGACCACTCTCCAAAAGAAACAGACTGTGTTTCTTTTGGAAGAAGCAGTGGCAAAATATAACCACATCTGCTTTGTCCTCCAAGCACAAGACCAGAAACTTGAGATGCTTCCTATGTGCCTTCCAGGCTTGTGACATAAATGTTGAAGTCGAGGAAAAGTACTGTGCTGTAGCGGTACAGGGAGCTGATTAAGCTTTGATGAGCCAGAAGCTTGACTGCAGAAACTCAGAACCTCTTTGTTAGACTCTGTTTATAAATTAATTTTCTGTTAAACACAGACTTAGGGCATTTATCTCCTTGAAAAAACATGAGAGGCCTGATCCACATTTGCATAAACCAGTGCTGACCCCACTGCCAAAAATGGAGTATTTTACTTCACAGGCCACTGTGCAGTCACCTTAAATGTAATTAGATGCCATCAGTCCTAGAATATGAGCTGTTTGTTGAGACTTGGACAGCCTAAAGTCCTTTTCTGAACATTAATATAACTTGGAAAAAACATGCTTTATTTCAAGTAGACATTTTAGATGTAGGTCATAAAATAACTCCAAACACAAAATGCAGTCTTGCTAATCATCACTTTTTTGGCAGTTGTATGCATGTAAGTGTTCAAACTAACTTCTCCCAACTACTAGACAAAAAAAACCCACCTGCACCTGAGGTGTCATTCTAGTCCTTCAGATAATTTAGGAATGAAGAATTCCAAGGAGCATTTTAACAGCTTAGGAGAGAGGCTTCTCCCAGGGCTTTGAACAAACACCATGCGACAGTTTGCCATCAGAACACCTGGATGGTAGTGCGTCCTGCACTATCATTCCATAGAAAAATGGTTTAAAAATACTGGAATTTTAACTTGCTCTCTACTCTTGGATTTGCCAAGACTCAACAGAAACAAGTCCTTTACCTCTATGACTGTTTTTGACTTTTCCTTGTCAAAATACCAAGATCCTGTGTTCCCATGAGACCATTTAGCCCTAACTGGGAGATTCATAGGTAGTATCAATTCAATGGCTTCTAATCAAATTCTCTAGAAACTTCAGATTGTTTTCTTAGAGAATACACATTTTTACAGTTAGGTCTTTTTCTGCTTATAAAAGATGATCCAGTAGAAGTTTAAATATGCCAAAGCAGTTTTAGAAAGAATGTGACAAAACTGTGTCCACTATCCCAATTAAGTTTGTAAAATAGATCTTGCTTTGTCAATGCAAAAGTTTGTCTTATCTTTATTTGGCATTTTTAACCTCTACAAACTGGTAAAGGTAGCAAAATTATCCTATACCATTATTAAACAGTCTGTAAGGTTGACCAGAGATTATTTCACATATCAAATAAATTCTGCTCATGTTCCTGCCAGCTCTGTTTTCCAGCAGTGTTGGCACTCCCTATATGACTAGCCTAAATATATTCTCCCTTAAAGTACCTGCAAGCTGTTGGTGCACAAACAAACAAAAAAACCTGTTCTAAATGACTTGAGTGTCTCAGGGACATAATACTGCAGGAAGGCCTCAGAGGGAAAAGTCTGCCATAGTTCACGTAAACATTCTGCGGTCATCAGCACAGCCAAAGGTGGAATCCAGCTCTAAAACCCAATACAATTTATGTACACAGGGCATACCAGAATAGATCTGGATTTAGACAGGTATAAAAAGGAAACAGGAGGAAAATATTCTAGTATTTTAATTTTACTTTTACTTACTAATACATAGGTAAGTAAATACATCCCACCCCAGGTCTATAGACACAGGACGTCTTATTTTCTGAAATAATAAGCTCTCTCTGAATGACCTAACATGCATTCTTGGTGACCTAATATTTCAACAGGCAAATAGTGTTTTGTTTATGTCCTGAAAAAAGGAGAAAGTTTAAAGATGCTCAGCTTTATATAAAAATATTTCAAGCTGGTAAATGAAAGGGTTTAAATCAAAAGAACAAAATCTAAATCTCATTCTTGTAACTTCTGCTGAATTTGCAGATTGATCTGTATATGAGGCTTCTTTTTGAGTCTACTACATCTAAATCTAATACTGAAGCCTATTGTTGGAAAAATGCAAAGCACCTTTAAAAAAAAAAAAAAAAGATAGCTAGCATGCAAAATGAGTCTACAAATATAAAGATAGAACCTTGCCTTGTTTCTAGTGCAGAGATGGATAACCAGATACTAATTGGATAAGCCATGGAATTGACTCTACCAGATTTAATGTCAAATGATATGATGAAACTAGCATAGATACCATATCAAGTAACAGCATTCATTTAGCTTCCCAGACTCCACACTTTTTTTGGTTGAAAACTAATTTAGAGCAACCATTATTTTCTAATGTTAAAAAGCCCTCCCCTAATCATCATATGAAACCTTTTCTCTCTGCAGACGAATAGACATACTAGCTCTCAAACTGGAATCTATAGCTTGTTGTAGAACAAACCCAAAGGTTCTACAAGAATTCCTTAAGAGAGATTCTGCATGAGATAATCATAGAATTCAGAGTCCACATTACAATTCGGACTATATTACATGGATAAATGAATCTTTTCCTTCTTGTCCCATTTCCTGTACCACTTTGGTATGCAGCAGAATAACACTGGTGGAGTATCTGTGATCTGTGGACATCACCACCAATGGGTGCAGAAGTCACTTAACATCACCTCCAGGAGAAGTCCAATTTTCAATTTTGTTTTTTCACCATTTAGTATAGAACCAGCAGAGGCAGCAAGTATCACCACTGGAAACAAGATGAAATCTGGTCAGGTTGTCTGTCATGAGTTTAGGAGTCCCTATCTTTCCGGGTATCTCCATATGTTTTTGTATCAGCAGTCTAGGAAGAATCTATCTGCTTCACATTTGAGTCTCTTTTATATAGCTATCTTTTGGTCCTTAAAGCTTTGAATGTTAAAGCCTATCAGTTAAAGTACATAAAAAAAGATCATCCCTCACATTCATATGATTTTCCTCCTATGAAATGCAGGAGACATTCAAACTCGTGATTTGAGTCAGGTAATATGGCGAATGTCATCTATAAAACTTTGTAGCCCTGATGCATTTTCTGTAATAATAAAAGCTGCCACTGCATTAGCACTTTATTAAAAGCAGGTAATTATGACTCTCCTTTGTGGCAATATAGTGCTTGTAAAAATTCAATTTCAGCTAATTGAAATGAAAACGAGTCCTGTTAATAATCATCAAGAACACTTAGGCTCCATGGACTCCAGCTTATTTTGCGTAAGTGAGAGTATAAAAAATTTATAGAGAATCATAGAATCATTTAGATTTCAAAAGACTTTAAGATCATCGAGTCCAACCATTAACCCAGCACTACCAAGCACACCACTAAACCACGTCCCTAAGCACATCTACATGTCTTTTAAATACCTCCAGGAATGGTGACTCCACCCCTTCCCTGGGCAGCCTGTTCCAATGCTTGACTCCTCTTGGTAAAGAAATTTGGTCTAATATCCAATCTAACCCTCTCCTGGTGCAACTTGAGGCCACTTCTTCGTTGTTTTACTCTTTATTTGGGAAAAGACACGGAAACCCACTCTAACTTCTTTTCAGGTAGTTGTAGAGAAATAAGGTTGCCCTGGGCCTCTTCTCTCCAGGCGAAACCACTTCAGCTTCCTCAGTTACTCTTCATAGGACTTTCACCCACCATATGCACATGCACCCACCAAAAGAATTTTCCAAAGTTTCACTTTAAATAAATTAAAACAAAACACCAATATTTAAAATGCCAGACCTAATAAAACAAACAAATCCCTTATTTTTAAAATGAACTCAGACAACTTTTATTTGTTCTGGTTGTAAAAGTCTGGATTTCCCCCTTTGGCACCTGTTTTTAAGCATGGAAGTTTAAAAACGACTCTATGCCAATTGTCCAAACCACAGCAGGTAGTACAGTCAATGAATGAGACTATTCAGCAGGCTGACTACATGCTCCAGTGGGTACGCTTGAAAAAGCAGCTCAGTTACACCTATTTTTCACCAGCTGTTTGGAAGATTTCCCTAATTATGGGATACCAAAGGAAGCTGCATGAACTTTTTCACCTTTGGGAAAGCAGAAGTGGCTCCCATTCTTTTTTTACATGGTTTCTACTTTATTCACTGTGGTTTAGGACAGTCTGACAGAAACCTTGAGTCCAGCAGGCACAGAGGTAGTGCAAGATATTAAATAATCTAATAAAAATCACTGAAAAAATAGAGCATGAATTAAAAAAAAAAAGAAAAAAGAATAAAAATAGTCCTCACTGGGAAAATATGACTACTTAGCATTTTTACATTTCTCTGTGAATGCTCTTTTTAAACAAGAGCATCAGGTACTTACTAAAACAGAAATAAGACTTGCAGTAATTTTTAAAGACCAATGATAAATTTAGTGTGTTTAAAAATCATTTAAAACATACTGTGAAATGACACAGACCTATAGAAAACAACCCTCTGTCCTCCATCACTCCCAGGAAAGTCTGATTTGAATCCAAATCAAATTCCTAAAGAAAAGCTTCATAAAGCATCGTATTGACCCACTGGGAGTGCAATCAACATCAATCAGAAGGCTGAAAATGTGCATCTTCTGCTAAAATGAACTGGAACACTCTTAACCTGGTTATGTTTAAATAGCTCCAGAAATAGTTTTATGGAACTCCTTTGTCAAAATCCAGAACAAAATCTTTGCATTTACTTAGGCTATTCACTGATCAGGCCTTTGGAAATTTTATTTTCCTGAACTGTGAACAAAGTTAACTGAATACTTTTGTTCTTCCTCTCCATGAAAATCCTGTCAGATGCAAGTCCTGCCATCACTTGCATGTTACATTTTTTAACAGAACTAGTGAAAACACAAGATTTCATATATTTAAACATTTACACTACTTAATCAGAAAAGCATTTGTGGAAGAAAGGATG
This sequence comes from Pardalotus punctatus, assembly GCA_013400915.1. Lineage (NCBI taxonomy): Eukaryota > Metazoa > Chordata > Aves > Passeriformes > Pardalotidae > Pardalotus > Pardalotus punctatus. The sequence goes on along the minus strand of VZTX01028795.1, from coordinate 54,960 downwards.
AATATTTAATATATAAAACCAGCTTTGTTTCTTCAGTATCTCAAAACTGATCAGTTTTCAATTAAACCCACACACCTGACAGGACTTTCAAATTAATATATCCACTTGAACAATATTTGTTGTTTTTATTTTTGGGACCAAGGGAGAGAGAAACGAAAATGAGGAAGGAATAAAGTCAGGCCAACAGTATACCCAAGGTATTGGAAAACATCTTTTCTAACACCAGTACTTCTGTTGGTATCTTTTACTACCAGAAATTCTCTAAGATGGGTGAAGATTATCTTTTCTTTATACAAACATAATGAATGTGGTGATAAACCATGTAGTGCTATTAAAAAGCAATAATCAATAACACTATCTGTCTCAGAGGATTGTTTCATCAAAAATTCATGTCAGACTCAAAGCTTTCTCTACAACCTTTGTGGAACACATCTTCTTTTCAGGTTTCAGTGGTTATTCAGTGTCTCTGCAAGTTCACTCAGCCAGAATACAACCATAAATATTTAACTGGGTGCCATCTATTTAAATATACTGCTATACTAAACAGAGCTCTTGTGATCAGCAGTTACCTGAGCTGAACAGAACAGACTGGTCAGCAGTCAGTTTTGCAGGGCCAGAATAAATACAGACCATCTTTCCATTACTACTTGAAAGGAGGACATTTACTCAACCACAAATACAAGTGTTAAAAGAGTTTAAGGACTTTTTATAGATTTAAAGAGTAGTACAGGACTGTAGGAGTAACAGAGTTTGTTTTGGTTTGTTTGTTTAAAGAGAATTCTTTATTATATCTCAAAATATGGATACAGATAGGGCTGTACAGCCCTGCACATTACCTCAACAAGCCTCTTAATTAAAAAAGATGATATACATTCTGAAACTCAAAATAAATCTTATTTATTTTTCAATTAGCAAGGTAAATATTTCCTTCACCAAATGTTTTCTAGTCCTGTGCTGTCCAAGCAGCTAGTGTTGGAACAGCAAATACCCTCCATGTAAATAGAATGCTACAATAATTACAAAATAAAACAAACAACAAAACAAATAAACAAACACCCAGATTTCCCACAGCTACCGAGTTAACAGATTTTCCTATTTCCTATTCCTTTGGGTCCATTTGACTGCAAGCAATAAAAAGCTGAAGCTCCTCTACATTAGTTTTGCCCAACAGGTACAGTGGAACACTTTGTTTCTCTGCACTCCCACTGAGGGCTTACCCTGCTGCTATTGTGGGAGCATGAAAACATTCTCTGCCACTATGTGACAGAAAGGGGGACAGAAAGACAGCTCTAAACCATGGAGCTGACATGATTTAGGAGTTTCCAAAGTGCCATAAAGCATACCGCAAACTAGGAAACCAATTATTCCTTTAATTTCATGGCAGGATTTCAAACTTCTTGTGGAAACTCTTAAACACCTTTCCTTGAAAACTTAAAATTGGAGACTGGAGAATTCATTCACCAGAGATGCTGCTAGAAGCTGTTAGAGTCCTTTGCAAAATGGTAGCTACCACGAGTTTTGGCTATAAGCATTTTGATAGAAGAAAACTTGTCACAGACTACGGCAGGTTATTTCAAGCAGGTAAGAAAACTGGACCTGAGCCAGAAGCAGCAAAATCATTGTGTCCTGTTGTTAACAGTGTTTTGATTTTATATCAATAACAAATTACTCCCCATTTACCCATCTAAATTAGAGGAAAAATCTCCCACCAGCACAGACTTGACTCTTTACAACTGAGATTACCTATCCAAACAAAGGGAGTAAACATCCCTCCACACATCAGGTTCCTTGAGCACCATTTTTTACCATAAACAGTAATTATAATCCATGTAATCCATAACAGTAATTTTAAGAAAAAAGTCAGGATTAAGACTAAAGGCCAATTATTAAAAATAAGACAAATTTCAAGTTAAAGCAGTGAGTTATTATTTTCAGAGAACTCCATAATTTGAAACTAAGCATGTGGTTTGTGCTTAGATGGTGCAAAAATGAAGATCACATACTCCAAGTCAAAACAATAAATATAAGCATATTCACACTGAAAATCCTCAGCATCAAGAACATAACTGGCCAGCTCACAACTACTGCAAGGACCTAGCACAACCTTTTCTGGAGTGTTGCTTCTCAGATTCCTTGGTTTTTCAAGGGGTGCATGACAGTGAGTGGTTTCTTGGTTTATTACCATTTATGTTTAATTAAGATGTTCCACACATCCTCCTTCTAAGCAGATGCTTATTGTGGGACTCACTCAAGTCTCTTTTTGAGCAACATGCAGGATTGTGGTGAAAGTCAGTTCCCATTTCCCAAATCACGGTGTCACTTCCATGTTACCCATGTTTTCACTGACTCTGTGGGAGTAAGAGACGGAATCAAAAATGGGTTTTGGAAAGCATGCGTAAGTGCATTCTTTCCAACAACATTCAACAACAATCTGAACACCCAGTCAGCAAACATGATGAAACACTGCAGACTGCTGCAAATGGCACTGGAGGCTTTCACTTCAGTACCTAATTCATGTGGTCCATAGAGACTCTATTTTGAGTCTTTTTATTGCAGTTAAGCTTTGGACTTAAGTTACTGCATCACCACAACATGACTACCTTTAAATGGGAAGATGCAGCCAGTACACTACTAAAAAGCAAGTTCTGGAGTAGCAGAATGGATCAAATTTTATTCCTGACTATTACATTTGTGGGGAGGAAGGAGTGAAGACACCTTCATTTGTAAGCAAAGACAACTTTCTGAATGTACAACTATAAAACAAAAGCATCTAAAGGTTTGTATTTTGAAAACAGCTTTGCAAATAACCTTTCTTGTTTAAAATGTGCTGTTACTGTAAATAGATATACACAAGTTTGTTGCATGTATTTTTGCATGGGCAAATACACACTGCAGCACATCGCTCATATGCATGCTTAGTGCTAAATGCATGTTAGTGCTCTGCCGATATGAAATAGCCACAGCAACAGGGAAAACATACAAAGGCAGTGAACTCCAATTCTACCTCGATTTTTGACACCCACAAAAAACAAAACCTCAAGCCAAAGAAGTGACATAAGCTAGCACAATAGGGTGGAGCTCAGGTTAATCACAAGGACAACAGGTTTGCCTGTATATACCTTTTGACCCCACAATCATCCCTATTTATGCAGAGACACATAGAGATTATTCACCTTCCTGCCCAGAGGGAGCCAAGGCAGGAAGCGAGGCTGCTGGGCAAATATCAGTGTAAATTACTGGTGCTTTTGTAAAATAAGTGTGCCTGCTTTGGGGGTATTTATGAATTAGGCAAGAAATTAGCACGAAACTGTGTGTGCATAAAACTGTCGCCTGCTGTTCTTAACCAAATATTGTCAAATTAGCAACAACCACACTTCCCACTGAGGGCTGAATATTTAAATGCGTTAAAAAAATCAAAAGCTATTTTTGGATTTATACGAACCAAAAAAGGGCTGGAGCTATGTTTTTTCAAGGAGGAAATAAACTTTATGCCCATATATTTGCTACCTCTGTCAAAAGTGGATGACTGGATGCTCATTTGAGTTTATAGAGACTAATTTTTTAAATAAAGTACCTTGAGAAATTACACAAAAAACCTGAAGATAGAGTTTCCTTCTCCAAAAGACTAAAAGAAACTGAACGTATATGTGGGGAGTAGAAATGCTGTCTCAGATATCCAAAGTCTCTGAAAATCACTGACCAGGTCAGGCATGCAAGCTTAATGGAGAAAGCAGGCTTCAGACTTAAGACTCCTGCAGCACAAAGGGTTATTTACAAAAATAGAACGTAGTGTTGTTTAGAGGATGGCTAGGAAGAAGAATAGAAGAAAAGAACTGTTCAACAATACATTGAATAAATTATTGCACCAGTTTAAGTTAAAACATTAATCCAGTCCTCTAGTAAGCAAAGGTATTAGCACAATTGGAAGCAGAACAGACTTGATGGTCCATTGGTCCCTTTCAGTAAAGTAACTTGTGTTCTAGGATATTTGCCATAATACATTAAAGCCAAAAATGCTGAAGAGTGCGGAATTAAACAAAGACACAGAGCAGGTAAAACTCAGCCCACGTTAACCTGCCATTCCACAGGACAGCCACAGGGTTCTGGGCCACCAGCTCAGTCTTCTGGTTGGAACAGTAACAGGTGTTCCTTCTGCACCTACCATGCATGAGCACCAACAGCAGTACACATTATTTATTTGTATTCCTATAGCTCCTACAAACTGAATACCATATATTAATACCAAAGAAGTCTGCAACTGACAAAGGAGTTTTAATACACAGATAATTGATATGTAGGTATCCTTTCTGAAAGCCAAGTGCACAATGTATTTAATTCTACAGTTTCATTCTAAATCAGAAAAGTTTGTTACTGTCTCTAACCTTCAGTTTTAAATGATGCTTCAGAGTCACAAACAATTCAAGGACTGAGAGTTACTGCCTATTTAATACTGAACTTCAATAAAGTGATGCTGCATCACTGTAAAATTCATACAAAATCTAAGATTTACTAAAAAAAAAAGTTGCAATCTGTGGATACGGTCCATTAAGCAAGACTGGTTTAACAAAATCTCTTAACAGCTAAAACTATAACCAAGTTTGATCCACCAACAGTAAAAACAGCCTTGGTTAAAATTTACTAAACTAAAACCCCCAAACATCACCCTGTGTAATACTTGCAAAATTCAGCAGTGTGGATTTCAGTACATTTGTTACAACTGGACACAATGAAGTTCTCATTTTGTAAGGTGAACTGGCACTTCCAGATTTCATAATACAGAAACATTACTTGCATTATATGTGTAGTAGTGTACCCCCAACATCAAAACAGAAGCCTAGAGACATAACATGAAGATAATAATCTCCTAAAATAATAACTGCTTTAAAATTATCAGGTTCTCTTACTCACTTATTAATATCTTAGTTGATTTTAAGTTCTCCACTTGTATCCCAGTGACCAATTGCTTGCATAAGTAGTCTCTAGTTACTCACGTAAATGGTCTCTACAAACTTTAGTGGGGTTACTCCTGAAAGCAACAGCTCACCAAAGTTCAAAATGTATAGGTCTTTCCTTAAAACATTTATAGAGAAATTTAAATGAACATGTGGAATTACTAATCTTATTTACTAGTTCGTGATTTTTCCCAACGTTACCTGTACTAATTCTAAAAACAGAGGGGCCATAAAATTTTAGAAAAAAACAAGATATGAGCAATATCATCTCGTAAACAATTAGAAATCCAAGAAAATAATAATAAAAAAACTAACAAAAAAAAAAACCACCACCCTTAAGAGAATCTAGGATGACTGCCCAAAATAGCTCTCCCCCACCCCTAAAAAACACACTTATACACACACAGATAATTACTGCTTACTGATTTTGGGGGAGGAGCTTATGCCCAGCAGTCACCCAGCTAAGGGGAAAACCAGATAAATACTCAAGGGTGACACTTGAAATCATCAGCTTCTGCTCACTCACCAGTAGCAGAAGAACTCCTCAATAGAGGAGGATTCACTCCTCTACCACTCTGCATTGGAGCTCCACAACATTTTGGTATGTCATGATTTAATTTTATTCTCTTTGGTTTTGAAGATAACTTATTCAGGATACCTATTTTCTGTCTGGGTAGGGAAGAGGGTTGATGTTTAAGGGCCAGCATCCTCACTGCCACTGGGGCTATTTGTGAGGCTACAGGTAAAAACATGATTTCAACCTTGGTGAGATTTTTGCCACTGATGCTGAAGGAGCCAGAACTTCATTTGCTATAACATTAGACAGAGTCAGTAAGGTGAAGGAAGTGTTTATGTGTTTTCTCTGTAAACTTTTCTTCATTTCAGGAGTTTTGATATATGGAATACTTGAACCTACTTTGGAGCTCTGGTTTAAGTAATCAGTTTCTTAATACTGCTGTCTTGAATAGGCTGTCATCCATTTACAATTATTCTTTTCCTAAGAGTGAAACTGTTGCCTCTAAGCTATCTATACAAGAGCTCTATCATTCAAAGTGATAGCAATGATGATTCCCTTTTTCTTGTAGGATTTTTCACAACTAGTGAAAGCAAAAGGAAGTAAGCATAAAATAATGTTATTTTAATACCAATAATTTAAGAATTAAACTTATTTATTCATGACAAGAAACAGAACTAAACAACTTTTCTCTACAACAAACTTTCTCTACCTTTTCTAACACAGAACAGATTTGGAAACATGCATTTACAAATATCTTTACTGCTGCTGTTTTGCCTGAACATTGTCCATGGTGGTGATGGATATTTTTCTGAGCGATATCAGAAACAATCCAGCATCAAGGGGCCACATTTTCTACCATATAATGTAAAGAGTCAAGGTAAGTTTACTATTTTTTCATAATAATCTAACACAATTATTCCTAGACGGTCAATACATGAACAGAAGCTCTTCACTTATACTACTAGTATTCAAATTTCACTAGCAGTTTAGGTTTATTAAAATAATTTTATAACTGCAGAAAGAATTTGCAGTGGCTCTGGAGTTGCCTCCTACTGATAAAGATGCACACCGGTCAGACAATTTTTTTATACAATAATTACCAAAGGCATGTAGAGCAGAAACACATGAACAGCTCCAGATCTCCAATTCTGGGAGTAATACAACATGACAGTGCACATAATTACATACAATATCCTAATTACCTTAAAATTTCTTGATTCAACACTCAGGTTTCTAGCAACAGACCTGTCACCCACAATACTCAGGAAGAACTTTTACATATTTTATCATGTTATCTGTACTCAAAACACACCTTAGGTGTGAATTTAAATATATATATGATACATAGAGGCAAATGAAGACCTGTTTGAAGCCTAGAAAGGCAAAATAAAATTATATATATATAGTTGTAAAAATGTGCCATAAACAGTTTTTTCCACTTTAATTACAGAATAAACACACAGTAATCTGCTATCTTTAGTATAAAAAAAAAAATCTCTTCAATGCATAAATCAGTCTAATGGCAGCTTGTATAGGCAATACATAACTACAGTGCTATACATCGTGCCATCTTATTTCTGGTTATCCTCTCTGTCCTTGTAAGTAAAATGGGTGGCTATACCTAATGTTTGAAACTATTTGAGTTCTGTTTTATTTTTCCCTGCTTAGGCCAAAGTCTGCTTTAAAATCCTGAAATTAAAGCTTCTGATCTGTATCCAAAATTGTCATCACTAAAATTAAGAGAACTGAATCTTCCTTGTAAACATCTGCCTTCCCCCCCAAAAATAGCATTATTTTCTTTCAGACATTATCAGGCTATTCAAAATAGCTTTCTTTTTTGCTGTATCCCATCTACTTTTAGTTGTAATAATCACACTTGGGCAGAAATGAGGAAACTGAATACGGGACTCAGAAAATAGCATTAGCAAATAAGCTTCTATTCACCAGAAAAAGGACACAGGCAAATCTGGAGAGCAAAATTTCTGCTCAGGGCATTGCATCCACATTACCTTCATTTAGGGGGTCTTCTTTCAGAATAGCTCTACAGACTGATCCTATGGACTGTCTGATCATGAGCCACACACATGGAGCCCAAAGACACTCTGGTCTCATACCAGCTGGTGTCAGCACTGGCCCCATACCAACCAGCTCCAACCCACATGCTCCAAGAATCTCTGCAGAAAGAACTAAGTGAAAGCAGTATGGCTGGGAACTTTACTCCAAAAAGTTCCTCTGTACTAAAATACTGTCACAGTGGCATCCACTGCCTTCAGCACAAGGACATCCTGGAATCCTAACAGCACTGCCAGATCAAATTTAGGTAAATGTACATAAACAGCTACTCTGAGGACTTACTAACTAGAATTCTCACTGAGTTGAACGCTGCATTTCCTCTCTTCTTCCTCATTAACTTTTCCTAGTATTTTCCCATTACTTTATTCATAATAATTTACATATTTATACTACTTTTAAGTGAAGTATAATATTTACTTGGCTATCCTCTACCATATTTCACTTACTTCTCCTCATAGTGGTTTTTCTTTCCCCCACTATAGAAAACACTTGGGAATGGGGAAACCAGCAACAAAATATGCAAAAATCAGGGTAGACAGAAAATGGTGTGAAAGGGGGAAATGAATTGTCCTGAAATATTTTTTTTCACTTTATATACTAACACAGAACCTAATGTGAATGAAAATTCATATTTAGAATGAGAATGATTATATCAAAACCTGAGAAGTATAAAATGCTATCTGTTTAGGAAAGGTCACAGAAGACTATATACTAGACCTCAAAAGCAGGAACTGCCTACAGTTTTACAGACATGTGAGTCCAGTCATTCAAAAGTACTTGACAAATTTTCATTTGGTGAGCAAGCATAAAAATGGAGGGCTGTTATTCTTGAGTCTGAAAAAGAAGCATCCTATAGAGAGTTTTTCTTAAAGAGGGAAGATGATTAGAGACCAACACTCCTAACCTGAGATGATCTCAGAAGAATAAAAGAGCCAGCTTTTGTCTAGTGAATTCTTCCACATGCAAGTAGCTCAAGTAGCAATGGCAAGCTTTTCATCATAGCTTACTTTTCATATTTCATCACCAAACACAACCAATAAATTATCTTTTTGCTTTGTACAGCTTTGTCAAAAAGCAGCCTGGAACTGAAACCTCAGTCTAAACCCAAACTGGTGACTCAGGATAAAATAAAACAGATCACACAATTTCTGCTGGCAACCAAAGCCTATTAAAACTTCATTTACATTGGCGAAAATGTTTAAAAAATCTTGGTCTTGACAGCTCTCTGCAATATAATTTTTTAACGAGTAACTCTTTGTCTTGAAATATTTGACAAGTCAAATTTGAAAACAGTAATTGAATGAGCCCTGACTATTTGGCAATGTTTAAATATGCCATTACTGCAGGTTATGTTATAGTCTACATATTTAATTCAACACAGATATGGGGTTTAACTGCACTAGAGAATGTAAACCAATTTTGCATCAAGGTATGAGACATGTAAAAGAGTAGCCAATCAATACTTCAATATTCTTGGTATAAATCCTATTTCATTAATGCCTTGAGCAGTCCTTTCCTCTGAGGAAAAACCACTGCTTTTAGACAGCACAATTAAAATTGCAATTTTAATCTAAAAGCAGCACAACTTCAAAACAACATAGCTCACAGAAAATCTCTACAACAACATGAGTGCTCATAAAACCTTTAACATCTTATGCAAAAAAAGGCAGGATTCACCACTCGGTGAACAAAGGACTGATATATTTACATTAAAATATGGTAAAAGTAATAAGGAGATGCACTCTGAGCTAAAGTCTGATGCAATTTACCACCACATAAAAAGGTTTGTCAACAAACCACAGATTTTAACAGCTATCTCCCCTTTCACGGCCTTAAAAAGGATGAGAAAGGAAGAGGTGCAAAATAAATTCATATGCATTTGTGCTGATTTTATGCATCAGCAGAAAAGAAAATGCACTCTCGGCACTTGCTAGATAAGAACAATTTCCCTGTCAATACAGGAAGAAGGCAACCTTGCAGATCCAATAACAAACCAAAATCAAATGTATTTCATAAGCAGACCTCTATTATTTTTAAAAAAAACAATATACAGAAGAACAGTTTACTCCTACACCTCATTTTTGGTTCAATATGTAATACATACACTGGTCTTTTTGTGGGAGACTGAAAAGAAAAATTATAGCTGATGCAATTGCTGATGGATTATCAATCTTTTCTAAAAAAGGATTAAATAGAATATGCTGCACTATAGAAAACAGAATCCAGGCTTTTTGCATCTTTCAGTTTTCATTTTTAAAATTACTTCTTAAATTAACATCCATCACAAATATGCCATTTTGTTCTATAATGCTGCCAGTTGTTGCAAACTACTGAAGTAATCTCACAATATCCATGTTAATCTTGTATGTAATGTCCAACAAATTAGCATGCTAGTTCCAACATGAAGCTGCAGGCTCCTCAAAGCACACAGAAAACTAAGCAGAGAGCTTGTTTGTTTATTCCTCTATTTGTGACATTTGGTTAAGTGGCTCCACCTGCTGTTTTGGTAACTAAGAAAATGAAGCAGTATTAAAAAACCCAAAACAGTGCCAGAATTCTGACAGCAGTAGGAGGAATTGTCAGTTGTGATGTGCCATTGTGTGAAATTTTTACGACAGGTAGAAGTTTTTCAGACAATATCTGAAAATATAACATTCATATATTTATAAAAGAACCAGTGCCATGGCTCACTTTTGAAAGCAGAGGGCAGAGAAGAAGAAAATTCTCACTACTTAAATGTAGCACTTACTTAGTAAGTATTTTCAGAAAAGTTGCTACACCTGCACAGACAGCTTTCTGTGATTTCATTCATCAAGTTTGATTACCTGCTAAATCTGTCACCGGGCTGTTTCTTTTTTTCCTTACTTAACAGTCTGCATCTACCTGCACAGTATTTTCTAAGCTCTCTGATGACCCTGAATGTATTGAAGCAAAAAAAGTATTTCTAGAGACCTTTTATCTCATATTTCCTACAAATTTGCACTTGTTACTTGCAAGGGATCTGAAACACTTTTACTCTCCATGTCAGGTTCTCAGTGACCAACACAGCAACTGAAACTTGACTTCTACAAGGGTCAAGTTAAATTAACCCTTCATGCACTTCACCACCATGCTACATTGCCTGCAAGTCAGTTGTAGATGCCCTGGTTGATCTGGTTTCCTCTCTCTCACAGGTGTGCAGGTAAGGGGGGAACAAGGACCCCCTGGTCCCCCAGGCCCCGCTGGACCAAGAGGACAACCCGGTCCTGCAGGAAAGCCAGGGTTTGGAAGTCCGGGTCCCCAAGGCCCCCCTGGTCCCCCAGGACCACCTGGATTCTCTGCGGTCGGAAAGCCAGGAGCGCCAGGTTTACCAGGAAAGCCAGGAGCAAGAGGATTAAATGGTGAGAAAGGAGAACCTGGACCTGCTGGACTCCCAGGAGCACGAGGGCCCCAAGGGCCACCCGGCATTCCTGGCCCTGCAGGACTGACTGTCCCTGGCAAGCCAGGACCACAAGGCCCTCCAGGAGCTCAGGGGCCAAGGGGTCCCCCTGGTGAGAAAGGAGAGCCAGGTATCCCTGGTATAAATGGACAAAAGGGAGAAAATGGATTTGGCATTCCAGGCCGCCCGGGGGGCAGGGGTCTTCCAGGCCCACAGGGACCCCGGGGCCCCCCTGGTCCTGCTGGGATAGGGAAGCCTGGTGAAAATGGTCTGCCAGGTCAGCCAGGTCTGAAAGGTGACCGAGGTTTTCCAGGTGCACCTGGAGCAGCTGGTCTCCCAGGTCCCCAGGGTCTCCCAGGTGAACCTGGAGAAATTGGCATTGGCAAGCCTGGGCCAATGGGACCACCAGGAGCAGCAGGCATCCCTGGAGCCAAGGGACATCCTGGACCTGCAGGGTTGCCTGGATCCCCAGGACTCCCAGGTTTTGGAAAGCCAGGATTGCCAGGGATGAAGGGACACAGAGGACCTGAAGGTCCTCCTGGCCTTCCAGGACCTAAAGGAGACCAAGGTCCAGCTGGTGTGCCAGGAGAACCAGGGCCGATGGGGCCACCAGGGAGCATGGGCCCCCATGGACTCAAAGGTTTGCCTGGTGAGAACGGCCTACCTGGGCCCAAAGGTGACATGGGCCCTGCAGGCCACCCGGGATTCCCAGGGGCCAAGGGGGAACGAGGCCTACCAGGATTAGAGGGAAAACCAGGATACCCAGGTGAGCAGGGTCTTGCTGGTCCTAAGGGACACCCAGGTCTCCCAGGTGCAAAAGGTGACACAGGCCCTGCTGGGCTACCTGGGCTGCCTGGTCCAATGGGTCCACAAGGAACCAAGGGAGTGCCAGGGACCAATGGTGAGCCAGGCCCCAGAGGGCCCTCAGGAATACCTGGGATCAGAGGCCCCATTGGCCCCCCTGGCCTGCCAGGAGCCCCTGGTGCAAAGGGTGAGCAAGGAGCACCAGGACTGCCAGGCCCCGCAGGCATTTCCACCAAAGGCTTAAGCGGACCCATGGGACCACCTGGGCCCCCCGGGCCTAAGGGGAGCCATGGGGAACCTGGCTTACCAGGCCCCCCGGGTCCTCCTGGTCCCCCCGGCCAAGCTGTAATCCCACAGATGCCCGAAGGCTATGTTAAAGCAGGAGAGTCTCGGGAGCTATCAGGGATATCTTTCATAAAAGGAGGAGTAAACCAAGCTCTGACAGGGATGCCAGTGTCTGCTTTCAGTGTCATCCTCTCAAAAGCCTACCCTGCAGCAACAGTCCCCATCAAATTTGATAAAATCTTGTACAACAGGCAGCAACACTATGACCCCAGAACAGGAATCTTCACCTGCAGGACCCCCGGACTGTATTATTTCTCCTACCATGTACATGCAAAAGGAACAAACGTTTGGGTTGCACTCTACAAAAATGGTTCCCCAATCATGTACACCTATGATGAGTATAAGAAAGGATACCTTGACCAGGCTTCTGGCAGTGCTGTCATCGACCTCATGGAGAACGACCAAGTATGGCTCCAACTGCCTAATTCAGAATCTAATGGTCTCTACTCCTCTGACTATGTTCACTCTTCTTTCTCAGGTTTCCTGTTTGCTCATATCTAATATCCCACTTTTCCTGTCCTGACACATTCTCCTTCAGACCGTTTTAACCAGGTACTGATCTGATTTGTCATTAGCAGGTCATGCAACTTCAGTGTTGCAACACAAATGGAGGAGAGAGTGAGGTGGAAGAGAGTGGCTCAAACCCAGTAGAATAATATTGTATGTTTTTAGAGAATTGTCATAAAAAGTTTGTTTCGAATGATGATTGTCTGACTGAACACAACAATAAAATTTTATGAATTAATATAATGCACAGTCTCTCTCCTTTTTTCTTTTGAAAGGAAAATCAAAATTTCTATCACTTCTCATAACACAATAAAAAATGCTAGATAATACTTCACTATATTTGAATTAACTGAGGGTAATTTATTCAAAGTAAATGGTCTCAAATGCACCACAGCCACCTCAACAGCTGGACAATGCACTTCAGGAACATTCTACATCCAGCTTCATCTTTAAACTATCAAACAGGAGACAAGAAGGACAACTCTAATACAGTGCATATCAACATCACAGTTTTCATTTAGTTCTACTGTTCTTATTAATGAATAACTATCTTGGAGAAAGGTAGATTTAAAAATTATTACATGTTACTGAAGATCTAAAGTTTCACTATGAAAAAGCAGCCAGATTTGAAGCCTTGAAATCCACTTGGCTTTCTTTAATGCACATTGATGCAACAAACTAGTTCAATATTTTAAAATCTAATATTCTGTAAAACTACAATATTCAGAGTACTAGAAAACAACACTGACCAAATTCAAACCTTAAAAACATATCTTCACAAGCATGCAGACTCTTAGAAAAACAGACAGCTTTCCACCCCTAAACTGGAGATAATCCTTGCCTGGATTTTTCCTGAACAGTTCATTCCTTTAAAATACAATAGTGTGAGAAATATAGTTTACTTATTTGGTAAATTTATCAGATGATGGCAGTAATTAGGCAGTAGACATAACCATATTTACCATATCTGCATACACACATCTCACAAACATTAGTAACTTCATTCGTTATGCTACTATGAAAAGTTAGCTTATGAATTATGAAACCATAATAGTTTGATCACACATTTCTTCCAATGATAGTTGCCATTCACGAGCTTTAAAAGCATCATATACATCAAAACCTTACAAACCCTTCAAACTATTATAGTTAGCTTCATTTGTTTTTAATCAGAAACTTTTAATACTTTGCACTGAAAGTATGTAGGCCTATGTTTAAAATTTTTGTGATATTACCATTTCCTCATGAAAGCAGAACTGGAGGCTTGTTATGGTGTGTACATTTGAAATCAGCAATGTCCTAAATACTTGAAAATACACAGGGATTAATTAAAAAACTAGGATACCTTTTGTTGGATAGTTGATCCATCATTAGCAAAACTATATAATATTTTGGAAATTGTGAAGACCTACCAAGAAAGCAACTTGAAGAATTCTTTTTCTTCCTCTTTTTAAGTGCTGCTGGATATGGAAGGCTGTGGTTTAGGCTATAATTCAGTAAAATAATAAATGCTTACATATAGAGTGTAATATGAGATCTATTTATTTTAGCAACCAAGTAGACATAGGCAAGCGTATTGGTGCTACTATTACAAAAACCACACACAAATGTTTGCATGGAAATAATACAAAGAACAGTGCCACAATTTATAAATAGCAGCCATGCAATACTTTTCTTTCAAGCAAAAATAAAACTCCAGACACTTGAGTCTGAATAGTCTATCCTCACTTTTCTATCTTAATGTTTTAGGGCAAATATTAATTACAGTTCTTTGAAGAATAATCTCTTTTTTGCACTAAAACTGTTTGCCTGTGCAGTTGCTCACATTAGTTCAACAGCACTTTCAGTATTTAAACATAGCATGTGCTGCTACCCCATCCACTCAACCGACCTGTAACTTTTGTTTCAGAAACAAATAGAGGATATGGATATGGGAGCTGGAAAACATGACTTAGTAGTTGTGAGGCTTCTGGTTAATTACTTTACACATGAAATGCATGCCAAAGCAGAAGCTTGAAATTGTTGGAGATGCTTGGTGCTCAGCAGTACATTACTGATCTGTGATTCCAATTAACTTAGAAGAAACTGGGCCAAGACAGCATTCTTAAAAGCATAGTTCACTAACCCTTATCATCCATCCATCCATCCATCCATCCATCCACTTTAAATAAGGTTTTGTCCTTTATGTCTTTTTTCCTCGAACATGCGGAACTTCAAATAAGTCTACAGCTTTGTACCTCATGCCTATGTTTTAAAAGTCTTTGCATAATTGCTCAGATATTAAGTCACTAAGAAAGCAACTCTTAAAACTGAAAAGCTAGAGATTATACAGCAAATTGTGGCAAAAGCACAACTTATACTTTGATTTTAGCTTTGGATTTTCAATTTAGAGGGGACCTTGAAAAGATCTGTAAGATTTTTAAGTTCGCTTTTTAATATTTTCTCCCCATGAAGATCAGCAATCTCATCTAAGAATAAAGCCCTTCCAAAAACCTCATTTCTTCTGGATCTTGGATAATAAAGGAAAGAAAATCCAACATGAGATTCAAAGGAGAACTTCAGAGCCTGTAATGGTACAAAATCACTTCCAAAGAAGTACTGAAATTCCTGAAGCCTTATGTGATCAAAAACATGAAGTACCCAAACAATCCCTTCTGTATTTACCCGGAAAGCATGGCAAAGAAATGTGACAAATTTAATTTTTATTCACTTCTTTGTTGCAGTTTTCACAATTAAGACAAATAAAAATATCTCATCACTGCTACATCAACATTAGAAACTGCTAATATTTTGCACAATTTTTGGAACATTGGTTTTTTTGGCCAGAAAAGCGTCTTTACTTTTTGTTTCTTATATTTGAAGTTGGATATAAAAGATAAAACACACATATCACGGACATCTAGATTCATTATCTTCTGCCAAGACCATAAACTTGTGATCAAAAGCACACATATCCCATCAAGCCCTGTTATGGGCAATTTATGAAGACTCCTGCCATATCAGCCATGATTTTTCTACCTTCAAAATGAAAAATAATCTTATAAACTGATTGAAAATATTACAAATATATAATTTTAACTATATAGCCACAGATGCTACAGTTTTCAGAAGTGTCAAGAAAATTACAGGGAAAGACAAGTCTTCAGGAGAGAGAAAGTAGCCTTTAAGATAAGAAATTTTACAAAATTCTGCTTTAAGAAGTTATATTTGGCAACATTTCCTTAAAAAAGCTATTCATTTTTCTGTCAAAAAAATCAAATCTGAAATTTTTCGCAAGGAAATAATTACACAGTACTTCAAACTCTTATTTGTCCTCTGAAGAGCACACTTTGTTTCCATAATATATCCACGTATCTTAATAGTGTAAAATACATAGGCCCATGATGTTTCCTTTAAAATTGTTCTTTACTAGTATCTATAGAACATCCACTAAATCCAACAGAATCAAGGCAATGTTAATCACCTTACAGTGGCAAAATATTCCAGTAATAAGAATAAAATATGGAGAATAAAATGGAGTCTGAAATAATGTAATGTTCAGCTTGGATAGCAGTTGCAGAGGGCACTCTTGCAGGTATTACTAGGTAAGAAATGATGGCATTGCAAATATCTGTGTTCACTGCTATCTAAGACCATGCTTTTCTGATAGTATTGTTTCATAGATTTCCCTTTTTTTTCTTTCTTTAGTTATTTTTCACAATGGAATGTCTACAATAACACAGGACTATTTGGGAACCCCCTTACTTTCCTTTTGCAAGCCTCAGTTCTTCACTTTTTTACAAGTAGAAGAGTGGGTTAATACCCTTCGTCAAGCTGAGTCAGGATAATCAT
Organism: Pardalotus punctatus; assembly: GCA_013400915.1. NCBI lineage: Eukaryota > Metazoa > Chordata > Aves > Passeriformes > Pardalotidae > Pardalotus > Pardalotus punctatus. The sequence goes on along the minus strand of VZTX01028795.1, from coordinate 38,513 downwards.
GCCTATCTGAAAGAGCCATACAAAAAAAATATCATAGGGCAATTATCCAAGGCAATTACCATAGCTAAGACAATGAAAAGCAAAATCCATCAGACACCTGATTATGATCAAAAAAATCATGTGAAAAAGAGAAGGGACATAGAGACACGAGGGCATACTGACAACAAATCAAAGTGAACTGCAAACACTCAGTGGATTTCAAAAAATAAAGTCATCAGTCGTTCTGCTCCGCCACTGACAATGGCACCGCTAAGACAGCATTTCGAGTTGGGAACTTTGCGTCCCCTCAACTGACCACTTAATAAGTTTGCTTTTGAAATTTTACCTTGACTAAGTGTTAATGAGCACTGTTTTTCTCTGAAGGGTTAAACTCTCTACAAGACATGGAGTTAAGTCAAAAGCCTGCGGCGTTCAGGCCAGACTCTGGGCTATGAAAGACACTGGGGCTTCCTGGTATGTAGATGTTGGGAGCCAGGCTTAGGAGTTTCCTCAGGAAGTATTGTTAGATGTGAAAATGAGAAAAATAAAATCTCTTTGTCTGAAGTGATAGAAAATTAATACCATTATTCTTATTCCACAGAGGGGCCTGAAGCAAAAAGAGATGCTCCATGGGGATATCACTGGTAAGTGATACAAGAAGAAATTATCTCTGGTTCTTCTGACTCCATGTTCAGTGCTTTAGCTATTGAACCATGTTATTAAATGGAAAATAAAAAACACTATGAAGCCTTTCAAAGTGATGCATGACAGAGTATATCACCTACTTGTACTACAATATTTAAGCAGTGCATATAAACTGTATTGTTTCACTTCTGATATTGCAGAGCTTTATCCAGTAAAACTTGTGCCTATCAGTTTCTATGCTTTCCTGTATTTTTAACACTTTTATGCATGTGCCTCTGACAGAAGCTAGAAAGGATTAAGTCATATCACAAATTTTGTTTGCAGATTCCAGATTTACATATAGAAATAGGTACCTGATAGGTAGGTATAAGATAAATGTTCGCATGTACACACAAGGAGACACTTACATATAAATGAAACTGAGCAATTACTTGTATGACTTCAAAGTTAGTCTAAACTTTTTTTTAATCTCATTAATTTCTAAAGAACACTTTTAAAAATTGTTCTTTTTGATGCATGATCCACACATAAAAAAAAAGAGCTGTCATGGTTTGAAAAGAGAATTAACAAAAATTCTAAAAAAATAGCTACAGTTGATTAGGGTTGATTTCATATCAGTAGAAAAGAAAGGATTAATTTATTTTGCATATGAATGAGCTACTGGGGGAAATCCATAACTGCCAATCACACTCTAAGCTCCAATGGAAACACAGTAACAACAACAACAAACAAAGCACTTTGGGAATATCTTGCTGTCTTTTACTATTTGCATCCTGGTATCAACTTCTATTTTTGTTTGGAATCTCTCTGAAACAATTTTGTCAATTAGATGTGAAAGGAATACAGTAAGTAGGACAGCTCAGGTGAACAAAAAGTAAGTTTTAAGAAGGTCCAAACTACACCTGTGTCTAATGAATGTTGCATGAATCGAGGTAATTCTAACAATAGTTCAGAATTCAAAACTGAGCTGCATATAAACATATTACAAGAAATCTAGTTAAAAATAATTACAATTAACTGTGTACACACACAATGGTTAGCCTTTATTATCAGTTTATTATTTTATATGCCTAATAGTAACTCTGAAATTATGTCTGTGAAGGGAGGAAAATAATTTCTTGCTGAAGGGCATCCAAGATGTTTTCCAATTCTAATTAATATTACAGTATTATAAGGTTGGCTTTGGGTGGAGAAACACTGTTACTAAAAAAAGGTCCCCCGCAATTTTTAAGAAGTTCAAAATCTTCTCTCTATTATGTCAACTCTACATGAAGAATTTTAATCAAAATCAAAGTGCTAAAAAAGCATCAAATATTAGTTAGTACTTTAATTTCTTTCCCCAGTGCGTTTCTGATTTTATATATTATTAAAAGATCATAAGGCATAGCTTCAAAACACAGCTCAAGGATGCCCACATCACCATAGCAATCACTGTAAGAAGCCATTTTTCTTCTAAATTGAGTGATACAGCACATCAGAAATGTTATTAAAGATATCAAAACAGTGAAATGAAACAGAAATAGTAATAATAAAGATGTTTTATTCCAGGAAAAACATGTGTTTACTATACTACTATTTATAAACTTGAAAAGTAAAAGATGTGTTGAGTAGCCTACACCATACTTGCAAACATATTTGCTCTGGCAAGCACATGTCATATTTTCAGCTGTTACAGTGAATCTTCAGTGAACCCACTTACCTTTAAAAGCTGTTATTTTATAATTATGTTGGATAGCAGCCACCATGTCCTTCCAGAAGTCATATTTTTTCTGACCATCATGCTGTAAGTGTCAAAAGGAACCTAGTCATTATATCAAGTATCAGCTTTCACATTGAAACAGTGACAGAAATGCCTTGAATAAACAAAATTATATCGAGTAGAGAGGATTAAGAAATCAGACTCAGTAGTATCCAGCTTAACTGTAGGTAACTGCAGACAAGTTATCTCCCTCTTAACAGAGTTATGATGGGAATAGGAAGGGAAAAAGAGCAATGATTCATATTTGTGAGGAACTCTAGAATGTTACAGCAAAGGGGGGCATCAGATAGAACAGCAACTTACAGAATGAGCATCCCACTGGCATTTGGGAAAAGAAATGCCCAGAAATGCTGCAGACACTGAACTTAATTAACATGCTGACATTATCTACAGCCTGGCACTCACAGCACCTTCCACCTTAAGAACTGACAAATCTGTCCACTATAATTTAGAGGTAATGCCCTTCTGCCAGCAGCTCTACCCTAAACACTGTATAAAATACTCATCCAGAAGCCCGGCTGAGCAGCACTTCATTGCACTCTACTCTGAAGACTGCCAAACCCCAGCTCTGGCAGAAGGATAGGGGAAGGCGATCCTGGACCGTGAACAGTCTCTGGCCATTCCTAGAAAACTTCCCAGGCACAGCCAAGCTCCAATTGACCTCAGCTGCCCCTTCAGCATCTCACATGTGAGAGGAAAACCTTCTCAACCAGCTGAGCCCCACAGCACTCTCAAACTCCACAAATTTGAGTAGTGATGAATGAAACACATGCAATTACACAGCCAGCCAGTATTACAGAGCAGAGGATTAACTACAGAGCCTCTAAGAGGTGCTCAGTTACACAGTAACCTGGCAGCAGTAAAGCAGGTGGTACAGTCTTTGAGTTTATGTGTCACGGAAAGTATTTCTGTAGTGCTGGTACAGGCTTTCCACATCTACATTAGGATAAATTTCAAGGCAACTGTTAGCAGGTTTCAGGGCACTGCTGCCCTCTGTGTATTGATGCCTGAATAATGACCCATTTCATAAACATAAATCATTTTGTAGAGAGGGAAACACTCAGAAACTGAAAAAAACCCCAAACCTTTATCACCACCAAACAAAACCCAAAAACATGTAGTTTATATATACTGGAGTAAACTGCTATTTCAGGCCAAATCTGCCATGGAGGCTTCCAGAGAACAGTCTGCCTTTACTTTAACAATCAGCAAGTCACACAAACAAGGTCTTTTGTGCATAACTGACAAGCACTATGGCAGTCTGCTTATCATCCATCAGCTCTACAGGTTAAGACCAGCAAAGATACAGTTCCATGGCTTTTAGACTTTTAAAAAAACATTCCTATAGCAAACTGCCACAGAAATACATAAAAGGGCTAATAAAAAGTTTCATATGTCAGCTTCAGCTTCACCTTGCCAAGGGTGCTAGCCAAGGGTTATTATATAAGGCCATGTACAGGAGATACTGGGGACTGCCTGTCTAATGGCAATGTAAGTAGCCTAAGCTGGCACTCATCTTAAGACAGACAAACTCAACTGTCTGCTCCCCTCATACTCAATGCGGCTGACTTAGTTTGGAGTTTTGGCTTTTTTTGCTTGTTTCCCTTAAAAAAAACCAAAAATCAATGCACTGAACCAATAGTTCCTCAGAGTGCTGTTTTGAGTACAGATGGATACTGGTTTAAAACTGGGTACACTTCCTTCAGAACATTTGAATTCAGAGGAAACTAAAATACCTGTCAAACTAATTCCTTGCAAATCTTCAGCCGCTGCATACAAGATGTAAAGCAAAACTGACAAATTCCCAAAGAGCAGAGAGAAAACTGTATGCATGACCATGCAGTCCACCATGATTTTGGTGTGATTACAAAGTGTGATTTTATTAGTAGAACCATCAAGACAAAACAATGTTTTATTTAGCTCATCAGTGTGAAGATCAAAAACACTAAGAAGCTCCCATGCTTTGTCTGAAAGCACTTAAGAGTTCTGGCTCTGGACACAGCAAAAACGGATACATTTTTAACAGTGCAGGGTAGTCCAGCATCCACCTCATGTCTAAACCCATTCTGACTCCAAACTTAGCAATTCTCACATCTGCTTCCAGTTGAAAGCTTTCTTGAACCTAGAATCCTGTTTAGAAATGGTAAGAAAATAGCACTTAGTAAGCAGGCTCACAGAACAGGACACAGAAGGCTCTACTTTATTTTAGAAATGTGGAAGAAGAAAATGTGATGCTTTCTAATCCTTGGAATGCAGCATTTTTCAGGCATGAGTTCTGGGCTGGAGAGGCTGACCACCTCCTGCCTTGCATCTTTCTCAAGTAGCTGATGCTAACCTTCCAGGGAATTACTGTAGCCCTCCTGTTGAAACTGGGCCGACATCCAGTAACATACTCGAGAACTGCTAGGGGATAAAGAGGGTGCATGACCCACTTCTTGTAGCTCTCCAGAGAAACGGCATGGGTTTAATTCCTTCTGGCTGAAGATGGCACGGATCCAGGGTCAGTGCTCCAGCCTGTGAACTAGTAACTGAATGTGACAACTTATTACACACATGCTATGATGTGCTTTTTCTCTAATAAGTAAGTGATTTGTGCTGAGTCTAAATTAAATATAAAGTAAATACAGTACAGGTGTCACAACTGCAACAGGTTTGTAAGCTGTGAACAGCTTAGAGGAAGGAGATTAATCAAGCAGAAAATTAAGAGCCTTACTGAGCACCTGTCCTCCACGCTTTCCTAATAAGCTAGTTTTAGCTAACTCTTCATGCAGCATCTGGACTTAGGCAGCAATCTACTCAGCATGCTATTTTGGAGTGGAGGCTAAAGCAGCAAGCCACCTAACACACCAGGAAACCTCAGACCCTCATTTCACAGCTCTGACTTTCACTCTGCAGACAAGGTTTAATATAGACAATTTTCAAGCCTGCAGCACTTTGGTACCTCTGGCCAGGAGACTGCATCAGTACTCTTTTGACACCAATATAGTTACTCTAAGGGAAGAGCCCTCCCCTACCTGCAGGTGCACACAAGTTAAACATTCAAACCTCCTTTTACACAACAAAACAATTATAATCAAACTTCAAAGGCAGAATGTAGGACATTCTATTTATCCAAAAAGCACAGAAAGAAGTTTAAGCAATTGTATTTTCCACCTTGAGAATTTACCTTATCGTTTAGCAGAGGAAAAAAAGATACTATCCCAGAAGTTTATTTATATCTGTGTAGACAGATAAATATATTTAGGACAAAAACAAGCTTAAAAAAGGATGAAATGAAGCTTTCAACTCATTAGCAACTTGCAAATTAGCAAATTGTGTCATTCAGAAAACTTACACTATATTTATTCAAGTACCATCAAGTATAATTGAAGGAGACTTAAAGAACTATATCCCGCACATCACAGGGTAAACTTGAGGAAACAGCATATTTCTATTAGTATGCTAGCTATTTGTGCCCTCTGCTGGAAGTACTTTTATTCTGAACATGCCGTGTAGCTCACAATTATCTTCAGAGACAGCTTTAATACAGTAGGTCCAACATGGGATACTCCAAATCAGAAAAAGACCTTGATGCTGTTCAATACCCAAATCATATGCATTTAATAATGCATGCAAGAACTGTGGTGGTTGGAAGAAAAAGATAATGCAATACATAATTTTCAAACAATCCAGTTCTTACCTGATCTAAGCTGTCCACAACCCTTGCACACAAGAGAGCTCCTGGCAGGTCAAAATAATTATCATACAAATAGTATTTAGCTGGAAAAAATAATTTAAAAAATACACTTTAAACACTCCTGTATTGTATGCTTTAATCACAAATAAAAACTACATTTAAATAATAATATAAGTTCCTATTTGGATTTTACTGGTAATAAGCATTATCTGTTTCCCAGTCTTTTTTAGCCTTTATTCCCACTTCTGATTCTTGCAACTGGAAACTAAAGGTTGCTTATTTATATCAAGGCAGTGAGATTTTAATAAGATATTTTAAAATTCTAAAAGTCCAGGTGAAAGAAAAGGGGGAGAACCATGAGTTTTAAGAGTCAGGATGGTCTCATTTAACTCTTCCATAATATCTATTTCCCTAGCAATGGAAACACAAGTGTTTGAGAAGTTGTTCCAGAGACATTTGGATAGGTCTTACACAGTCACATCCTTCACACACACATGCTGCAGACAGCACCCAAGCCCAAGAGAAGAGGCATGCTCACATTATGACATGAGTCCCCAAAACAGAACAGTAATGGGAGGGTGCAAATACCCCCAGACTAAGGTCATGCTCAACAAACTCTCTGCTAGGAGCGAAATGACTTAACCAGTGATTATTTTTTTTCATTATCTTGTCTGTGCTGTCTCTCAGGTATATTAAAGAACAAGTCAGCAAAATGGGGATTAACATTCACCACAGAGACCAAGTGCATGTTTCGGTGAAAAAGAAAGGCACATTTCCATGTGACCAAAGGAAACCTTTCTCTTCATCCTTTTCCAAAAGATTACCTGCAGTTTAGAATAAGCATTGCATTTGAAGCCAGCAAGATCTCAAGGCAAGTATCTCCATTTCATATTTCATAACAAAATGCACCTTAAGTGAGCACTTCCTGTGTGTTACAACTGCCAAGATCAAAGTAAAACAGAAAGGAAACACAGAGCAAGAATGTGAACCTAGCCACAGTTCCTTCAGAGTGACTTCTATCTTAAACCCAAGGAACTTCAACTGCAAGGGGAGAAGTTTTCATTCCAGACCTGCTTTGTTCTTTTCACCTGCACCTAGACCTCCTGTAGTACCACTGATGGCAATAAGTCAACAATTAAGAAAAATTTAAGATTTGCCAAATATGTCCTAAATGAGATAGGATATCAGTCAGCAGACAGTGAGCAATTGTATTGTGCATCACTTGTTCCTCTTGGGTCCTGAGACTCTGTTTCCTTATCATTACAATAATTATTACTAGTATTATTAGCATATTTATTACCATACCATTTTGTTTCAATTATTAAATTGTTCTTAACTCAACCCATGAGTTTTACCATTCTTTCTGATTCTCCTGCCCCTTTTGACCTGGGCAGGGAGGGAATAAATGAGCAGTTGTATGGTCCTCAGTTGCTGGCTTGGGTTAAATCATGATACTGGTAGCATCAGTCTACTTCATCAAGGAACAGTGTGCCCACCACTATAACCAGAACATACCTATAATGTCAGCTCATTTGTCTTATCATAAAATAAATAACATGAAATAAATTTAAGGTGAATTCTAGTACTAGAAGCAGAAAATACATAAAAATCAAGTCTCCCCCAATACATTTGCCTATTCCAGTAATTCCCAGTTCAAGTATTTTTACAAATCTGTGCTAGGAACTAACAGTATGAGGCACTAAAGGGACCAGAGCAATTTCAAAGAAGAAGATATGCTAAGGTATAGCTACCTGTGCGTGATACCATTCCACTGACTGTATTAAAATGCTTCCACTCCCTCCTTCCATAGATCTCCAGGATCTCTTCGAATGTCATGCTCTTTGTACCATGGCTTGCCCTATTCAATGCATTAAGTTGTTTATAAAAAAACAACACAGAAAAGGGTTGAAAACATCCAAATGACCACTTGTGCAAAGTAACACACTGCAACTGAATACTGCAGTGCATGCAAGCTGATCAAAACTGACTCTCTTTATAGCTTAGAAGTTTCCCAGGACCTAAGCCTTTATGATATACATTCCAGTTGTCAATAAAAGCCTTACTACACAAAGGTTTGGTCGGCTGGGGGCACAGCTACTGTGCCTCACCTGCTAACACAATCACTCTGTATTGCTCGAATGTTTTCAATTGTGTGAGGACACTCGCTATACTTGAGCTATCAATATACACTGCACAATAAAGCACAGTGCAGAAAGCCTCATTCTGAAGCCCGGTAACATTCACAGAATGCAGGGCAGAACTATGGAAAAGTGCTAGTTTGAGCCCTGCAAGCAGCTCTTTAATACGTAAGTACACAGAAGCCTTTTTAGGCATTAAAAATTAACTAGCTGGACCATCAAATTGGGTCCCATTTTGAAGCAAATGCAGGCAATGCCAGGAGAAGTAACCCTGTACCACTCTTCACTTTAATGAGGTATACTCTTTAATCTTGAGTTCTGCTTTTAGTATTCCAAAATTCATGCTATTAAACGAATTTTGGGATGCACAGCAATGACACAAAAGTATTTCTTTCTTCTTTTAATGAGATTTGATTTTCCTTAGCATCTTCAAGCTCCTTCTCCCACATGCAATCAGAAAAAAAAAAGAGAAAAGTAGAGTCTGTCTTGCAAACTAAATTACACAGATTCTTCATTCTGGAACAAAATTAGGGAAAAATGGGACTGGAATTTATATACTTTAGATATATTTACTTTCCAGATTTTTGATTCAAAATAGCAGTCTTCTATATTTAAAAATTTTTAAAAAAGGAGAGAAAGATGAACTAAAGATGTACTGAAAAGATGACTGAAGGCAAAATAGCTCTTAAGAGGAAACCCCTCAGAATTCTGAAAGTGAATGTATCAGTTCCTGCATTTAATTTATGTCTATTTAAATTATATGTTGTAAGCTTGCAGAATTTTAAATGTATATAGTACAGAGATAATATTCATTCCAGTCATTAGTATTAATCATTAGCACTGCCTCTTAAGCCAGGTTACTCTCAATCCAAAGAAAAAACCTTACTCTGGATTTTGGCAGAACTGGATTAAGAGTACATTGGTAGCCACCAAAAAAATGAATTCATTTTCAAGATCAACATGCCCTCAGAGTCTCAGATTTTTATTAAAAATGAGCTATTACCTACTACCAGCTAACATCAAAACATTACCAAAAGATTCCATATGTAACATTAAGAGAAACTGTGCACCACATTACCAAAGAGTATTTAAACTTTTATGTCTAATAGATGAACGCATGCTGAAATTAGTATTTTAAATATTTATAAAACTGAGAGATGGCATTTAGAAAGGGGATAACATTTTAGTGCATTTAACAGTACAACTTATATTTAACAATATAGATTTATTGTCAATATTACCTTAAAACTGTTCCATCTTCTGCAAGTTTCAGGAAGTTTCCTTCTTCAATGTCCAACACCAAGCCTTTGCAACTAAGAATAAATTAATTTTAAAGAAGAAACGAGCAATTAATGCTTTCAGAGGAATGTCTTCATATCTATCAGTGATATGCAGTTACAGAAGCTAAGGTGCTTCTGCAGCTCTGATGTTACAGAAAACCAAACAAGTCACAACCTTTCAAATATTTCCATGTTTGAACAACGCTCTCTATAATCAAGTACATATCATTACAATAAGGACAGGTTTTTCTTTACATAGTGAAATCCCACTAAATAAACCCAGTTCCATGTCCAGTAAATTCAGTGACTGTTCATACAGACTGGTTGGAAGTTTAGGGTCTAAACATATAAAACTAAGAAATGTGATATTTAAGTCACTTCCGTTGGAGAATTTTTTTTTGGTGACAACTCCTCTATTATAAGTAGACTGATAACACCAGTGATTATAGGAAAGAGGGGTAGAACATCACTCTAAATGAGGCAACCAAATAACAAAAAAACCACTTTAAGCAGGAGCATTGTCATGTTAGCCAGCACTAACAAGGGGAAGGGATGACAGCATTGGTGACACTCAGGAAGAGTTTCTAATTCTCCCAAATAAATCCACATCTTCCAGATAACTGAATCTACATTTGCTTAGGTTGTTTGAAAAATTTATTCAGAGTTCAGTGGTTAGAATATAAATGAATAAATGAGACTGAAGAAGTAATGACACCTTCATCCTCTATGAGGCACCCAAAGGAAAGAATATATGCCATGAAGGCAGCATGCAGATGCCAACCTTTCAAGAGTGACTCGTAGCCAAGGAACAATGACACACTGTTACCAGCTCTGTGAGCTTGCAGGTCCACCTTAATGAACCTCCAGCTTCAAGAGATTGAAGACAAAATAACTAAATCTTAACAAAGGATTTCTTGCATCAGAAGCCTCAAAATAAGAGAAACGGATACATTGTTTGTCTCATGGATGCTGAAATAAATTTCACTGGAAACTGTCCAGTGGAATATTGAATTGTAAAAACCATTACATAAGAATGCACTTATTTTAAAAAATCGGTGTGTTTCTCCTAAAAATATCTAGTGATTACCTGGCCTTCATGTCTCCACCTCCATGGCCTAGATAATAACCTATTCAGAGCAGGAACTTGTGTTTCAGTCTTTTGCATCACAGCTTTGTGCCTGATGTGCCACCCAAGGGTTACCTCCTGGCACGTCACCTTTCCATTGTTTCTCAGAAGGCTGTTGGGATTAATCTGCCTTATACAGACAAAACAACATCTGTTGAGATAAAAATTACTAAAATCTGATGGCTACTGTTGAATAGAATGTAGAAGACAAAGAAGATATTTAAAACGAGAGTGAGACTAAAAGGCTCGTGCCTAGACAGTCGGAAACACAGACAAAGCAAGCTTGGATGCTCAGTTCTCTCTTCAAAATACCACATTAGAAATATCTCATGACAAATACTTATTTGAACAAGTATTTAAAACCATAATTTTGGATTTATCCATTGGGTTTGACAATCATAACATCAACTCCCAAATAAATGAAGCTGTTTTGTGAGCTTTGTAAAAGTTACAGTATAAAGGAATTATGTTATTTTCAAGGTACTCACCAGAAGTCTAAGCTGTCTGGAGCTAGAATCAGCAAGTCTTCGTCATAACCCTTCTCCGTTACCAGATACTGGGCAAAACTATCATATATTAGCTACAAATGAAAAAATATATGCATTCATTATATTGATTAAGTGAGATCAAAGACAGTGCTTCCTTGGAAAGGCAAGATGCAAGTGTTAGTGCCTCCTAAGCAAAATCAAACCAGGGAGCTAGGGGCCCTGTCCCACTGCCTCCACTGGGAAATAGTGCCTGAGGTTATTTCTATCATGGCTGGAAAACACACAAGCGTTCTGCTGCAATGTGTCAAGCACAACCCACTTTACAATATTCTACCTTACAGTCCACGTGCTTCAAGACTGTTGGGAAATCAAGATGGTAAGTACTTAAAGACTAGTCACTATTTCCCTGTCCCCAGCCCTTTTTGTTCTGTTTTTCTTTAAATTTTAAATGTCATGGTTACTGAGATTCAACAAGCAGTTTCCAAACTAATAAACATTTATCCTTGGGGAGCATTTTAAAAGTATTTGGAGGAATGTATTTTGAAGGAAATTCGAAACTACTGAATAAATGGTTATTATTTCTAAGGTCAGAAGGCTTAGCATGACCCTCGGCAATTTATTAATGTACGGCGCTGGTAAAGCTTTACGTCTACAGAGATGCTACCACATCCTTAAAAACCATCCAAAAATAGTAACTGCTCCCTTTTTCTCATGGCTCCTTCATTAAAGCTGTTCCCTGGCATTTTTCTTTAATTACATCAGCTGCTCTTGGAATTAATATGAATAATGTCTGAGAAAGACAAATATGAAGGCCAATTCTGAAAAAGTAAGAACTAAGTACATCTTCATCTGGGCCTGGCAGCCTTTTAAAGCATTTTTTATCTCCAATAGACAAGGAGGCATGCAATGGGTATGTGTCAGTCTGCCTCTGTCTCCTGTGAGAAGATGAAGAGTGAACCAAGTTTAGTAGAATTTTTTCAGGTTTTTTCCTCTGTTTTGTTAATTGGCTCATTAGAGTTTTAAAAAAACTCTTATAGTTATCAATTGTCTAATGTTTGCCTTCATCGGACAAAATTTATATCAGGAAGAATGTGCTTGTGTAAGATGTGATGTGTGTGGCACAAGAAAAGAATATGGAAGGTAAGCCTAGTGCTACAGAGTTTCCACCTAGAAATTTAAGAGCTCATACATTTAATTGCTACTGTTGAATCCTCTTTTGTAAGGAAGATGTCTCTCCAGGGAAGTTCACACATAGCTAGGGGAAGCAATGCACTTTTTCAACACAGGATGCACTGCACCATGCCTATTGCTCATAAACATTTGTTTCTATATCAAATTCTGAAATATCTTGCAATTCCCGTGCGAGTCCTGTGCGGTGCAAAATGTACTGTAGGTGAATGGAGGCAAAGAAAGGGAGGGACTGAGACACCACGAACATCCGCGACACAAGACAGCTCCAGGAGAGAATCCTGACTTCAACAGAGAAGGACGACTCAATGTTAGATTACCAAGTTTAAAAACGAAAGTGCCAAGGGCAGGAATGCACAGCACAAGAGAGCACTTCCTCTCCGAAAGGGACCACAATGCTAAGCCAGAGGTGCCGCGCGCCTCTAAACTCAGCGCGCCTCTAAACTCAGCGTTTTATTATATGCACCAGAAAGTTCGCAAAGGTCGCTGGTCCCAAGTACTGCGGACTCCTCACTCTGCAGCATCTCTGGATTTGGCGTTGGG